>JANHZT010008520.1:13890-29624 GCA_032468215.1 Stegonotus admiraltiensis | reverse complement strand
CTCTAATTTTAACCAGATTCCAATTTTCCCTTCTATTCTATATTAAACCCCTTCTTATTGTCATCTGTTTTTATATCCATCATCAGAATGGATATAAGAATAACCTTTTCTGACACCAAGGGCTAGTTTCATGGGAGACAATCTTTCCATGGACTGGGGGGTTGGTGGGCTTTTTTTCGCACTTTACCTAGATCTCACTCATGTGCAGATGAAACTTTGCTCACTTGCGCGGCCTGGTTCCTAACAGGCTGCGGACTGGTACAGTTCTGCAGCTCGGGGGTCAGGGACCTCTGTTCTAGAGAACATTGCATATCAATGGCAGGTAGATTCCTATGACTTCTCTCACCTTTACCAACCCAATTCTGGCAGCTAGCAGGAAAACAACCGTCAATCATTTTTCTTAAGGTAAATTGACGTAGTACAGCAGGTGACTTTTAACGATTACTGAATTTAGTCTAAACACGTTGTTTGGCTTTGAATGGATACATCAAAGAGAACTATCAGGAATATCAACAGATCACTGGGCTTTTTTTGAGATCATCTGATAAGTACGACATGAATGAATAAGACAAATTCCCCAAAATTCATAATGGGTAATCTTTATTGGAGAAAAGGTGAGCCATAATTAAAGAATTGTATTGACTACAGTACTTTAAGAAAAAAAATTCTATAAAGAAACAATACTTAAATGTTTTTAATGCTTTTTTCTTATTCTACTCTATATAATAGACTCTCATTTTGAACAGGAGCCCTTGTTTCTATCAGTCTTTTGTTTTTGCAATGGTCAAATTTGTTATGATTTTTCCCTGACTACCAGTATATAAAAACAAACTTTCATTGAGATACTGGTTGAGCGCTACTGTGGGAAAGTGCTATACTGGATTAGCAGTATTCTGAAATGCCACTAAACTCAGTCCAAGTGTCTGCACAAAACAAACTAAAGTCACTTTTATACGCAGTTTTGGTGCTATTTCAAAGTAATGCTAAACCTATGCTCAAAGGTAGCTAGGATAAGAGCTGACCAGTTTGGGGAGAGTTGCATAATACAGGTGGTCCCCAACTTACAACAGTTCATTTAGTGACTGTCCAAAGTTAAAACAGCACTGAAAAAACTGAGTTACCCTGGCTCAGTAATAGCGTCCCTGTCTAAACTCTCTTGCGGGCTCTTAAAAGGACGTCCAGCCAGGTAAAGTTGCTAAAATGCCATGTGTCCAAGACAGAACCTGGCTGGGCAGGTGATTCAAAGTCTAATTAAAGGCAATTCTTCATCCCTTTCCTCCCAAGTGTAACCTTTCCTGAGGCGTCCAAGGATTCTAAATATGCTTTCAAGGATGGGAGGGGAGGCATTTTGTCAAATTCTTTTATGCCTGTGAAGAAGGAGCACCGGGCCCTCTATTGAGGGGG
Organism: Stegonotus admiraltiensis; assembly: GCA_032468215.1. Classification (NCBI taxonomy): domain Eukaryota; kingdom Metazoa; phylum Chordata; class Lepidosauria; order Squamata; family Colubridae; genus Stegonotus; species Stegonotus admiraltiensis. The sequence continues at coordinate 28,220 of JANHZT010008520.1, read as the reverse complement.
CGGGGAGGAGGCTGGGAGCAGGGAAGAGAGAGGGAGGGAGGGAGGCATTTTGGCAAATTCTTGTACTCGCCCCAGTCACAAGCTTTTCCTGAAGGCATGATTTGCCCGAGGGGACAAAGAAGGCATAGCAAAGATGGAGTCCCCAGCCTTTCATCCTGACAAGAACTCCCTTGCTGACTGAAGCAGGCTCGCTTCACACATGTAGGATGTTGGCTTAGAGATCCAAGATGGCTCCCTCTGGAGCAGCCGGTCAGAAGTCCCTGGCTTGAGTCCAGATCCCCTGTGGCTCAATGGCTCAGACTTGACCTTGCGCCCTTCCTCCTGACAGCCATTTGGCTCTTCGGCTGCTCTGGCAGATGCTTGGCTTCCTTTTTCTAAAATCTCTCCGGTTGTGAGGGAGGGTAGCTGGCTCTTGGTCTGCTGGGCTTGTTTGACCAAGATAGCCATGCTTCCTTGCCATGCACCATGGAGTCTGCACGCACTCAGCTCCAAGGAAGTTCAGAGCGGAAGCTGGATTCAGCCAGAGGCCCTTCCCTCATCCATTGCATGAAATCACAATGCACGCGGCTTGCCATGGGCTTCCTTTATTGTGAGAATGCAGTTGTGCTTTGAAAGCTGTGGTTTTGAAGTATAAACTAGAAAATCGGGTTGTTCAGATAACCATGTTTAACAAAAACTGGAGTTTAGTGCATGACAAGTGGCTGCAGTCTTTCTCCTTAATTCAGCCACAACTGTCCAGGCAGCTGTTTCATGTACACTACTTCAGGACATTCAGATCTACTAAGGTGGGAGGTAAATTTGCCTGCACATCCTGGGGTGCCCATTTCCTGGCAGGACTTTTCCCATTTCTTGAGATGCAACTCAAGAGCCAGCATTTCTCTACCCGCAGTTCCAGAAATGGTGCCTCCTATGCAGAGGACTTAGTCCCAGGTACAGCTCAGCTGATGGCCAGCACCACCTTCTCTCCTAATACCTGCCGCCCTGGCACAGAGCCAGGCCCACCTCTGCCTTCCCTGGAGAAGGGCAGACAATTTTGCGACCTTGGGGGCAGGGCATCTTGTCCAGAACCCCACCTGTTCAGTCCTACCACTGCAAGGAGGCTGAAAACAGCCCCTCTTGGTTGGAATTCCCACCCCTCCATAGGTGGCGTTTATGCTAGCAGCCAGAGGAAATCTTGGTAGCTGAGGGTTGAGCTGTGGTGCTCCCTGAGCTTCTTTTCTTGAACATGTTGACATTGCATTCTTAGAAAAGCAGAAACCCAGGCCCATCCCACCCCTGCCTCCTGAGATTCATACTACAGATCCAATTCCTCAAAACTAGGCTGGCTGGGCTGAGTGCTCGAGGGGGAAATGCTGCTGGGAACCCCAGTTCTGGGCCTGGAGGGGAAGCAGAGTAGGAGGCTCCCCCAAGGCTTGCCTTCCCAAGGAGAAGGGCTTCCAGGAGGGCAAATGTCTGCCTCAGAGTGCCTGGAATGCCAATCCTGGTTGGCAAAAACTGCTCAGCCATCCATATGCCCTTCCTTGTGGGCAATATTTGTTTATTCCACTGTCATAAACAGCATAGATGAGCCGTAGTGGCACAGTGGTTAGAATGCAGTACTGCAGGCTACTTCTGCTGCTGCCTGCTGCCTGCCTGCAATTTGACAGTTCGAATTTCACCAGCTCAGGGGTAAAATGCTACCAGTTTGGACCAATTCAGTCGAACCGGTAGCAATGGCAGCGGGTGGTTCAGAGAACTGGTAACAACGGTAGCGTGAGGCTCTGCCCACCCACCCAGTCGTCATTGCTTCCTGGTTTTAACCCGGAAGTAACTTGTTTTTTACCCTCTGCACGTGTGGCGCGTGCACTTCTGAACCAGTAGAGAAGGAAAGTAGATTTCACCCCTTGCACCAGCTCAAGGCTGACTCAGCCTTCCATCCTTCCAAGGTGGGTAAAATGACGACCCAGATTGTTGGGGGCAAGAGACTATAAACCGCTTAGAGAGGGCTGGAAAGCACTGTGAAGTGGTATATAAGTCTAAGTGCTATTGTGATTGCTATTTGCAGAAGAGACTTAAAACCTCATTGCTGAATAATGTAGTAGCTAACCAAGGTTAAAACTAACCAAGTTTAGCATGTCTTTTGGGCTTTCCTGGGCTGGTTGAGCATATTGTGTGTATGTGGCCCAAATGGCTGGGTTATTCGAGGGTGCATTTCTCCCCAGTTAATCTGCTCATCCCATCAGACCTGGCCAGGGGTTCCGTCCTGCAGAGAGCCCCACTAGGCAGGACAAGGAGACACCCTTCTCTGCTGTCTGCCCACCTTATGGGGCATCCCCCCCACCCGAGGTCAGCTCTATCCCTTATTTCCCAGAGATCCCTCAAGACCTGGCTTTGTCATCCAGTCTGGGGGCCTTGGGGGACTGGTCAGATTTTGGGGTGCCCCTCATGTGCGTGTTTTAAAAAAAGAAACATTTTTAATGTAACTATGTTAGATCTGTTTACTGTTTTACATGGTTTTCCTGTATGCTGCCCAGGGATGATTCTTGTGAGATGGGCAACTAGATAGATAGGTAGATAGATAGATGATAGACAGACAGAGGCATAGACTCTGCAAGTGGCAGTTGCACACTTCCCTGGAGACCACTATCCTCCTTCATGGAGGATTGTCCTTGTGTTCATGACTCCATTAGGCCGTGTTATGTGTTCCCTGCAATTTTATTTTTATCCTGGAAATCACATTTGCCCTCCAGAGTCCCCAAAACTAAAAGCCAAGTTTTGCTGGACTCTGCAGAGCAGAATTATCAGGATGCCAGGTTTCCCTTTCACACCCAGTACAAAAGAGAAGCTTTCACAAGGGTTTCAGTGTTCAGGTGTGCAACCTGGCAGAAGAGATCTCCAGACCCCCAGGCACCCAAAAACAGGGACGGAGGCCCGGCCAGGATCAGGGAACAGGCAGGGGAGCCTTCTAACTGCAATTGGGGGTGGGGGGGGAGCAGGGAGGGCAAGCCCAGCATAGCACACCCCAGCCTGATCAAATGGGGTCCTTATTGCACCAGAGGGCAGGACACGAAGTAATGGGTGGAAGCTGGTTAAAGAGAGATCCAGCTTACAAATAAGGAGAATTTTATGGACAGTGAGAACAATTAATCAGCGCTTGCCTCCCTAGAGCTGTGAGTGCTCTATTACTGGAGGTTCTCAAAAATAGACTGGACAACCCTTTCACCGGGATCGTATATAAGGCCTCCTGCCTTGAACAGTGGTTGGATTAGAAGACCTCCAAGGTCCCTTTCAGCCCACCGGTTCTATCTTCTATAGCCCGGGCCAGCCGTGGGAAGGCGCCGGGCCCTCCGAGCCGCTTCTTAACCTAGCGGGGCGGCGTCCTGGCGCTGCCGCTCGCGATGGAAGGAAAACGCCTTCCCGCTTCCGTGGAGGGGCCCGGCGCGCCTCCCTCCTGCCCGAAACCGCCGGCTGCCTCGCCGTTGGCTGCGCTGCTCCGAGGGCGGCGGCTCCGACGGGGAGACGCCTTTGCGGGGCCCGAGCTCCTCTCTCCCCGCCACCTTGGCGGCCCGGCCAGGCGCCTCGTTCCGGGCTGCAGGCCTCCAGCACGGGGCCGGGTGTGCGGCGCGCTCCCTCGTTCGCCGGCTTCTCAGTCTGGGCGCTGCCGTCGCGGAGTTAAGCCCCCGCGCAGCGCCGCGCCGCGCCGCGCCGCGCCGCCCCGCCGCGGACTGCCTTTGACCGACGGGTCCCAGCCCACCCAAGCAGGGCCCCGTCGGCACCGATCTCCCCCCGCCACGCCCCGACTGGATTTTCTCCAGCCTTCCGCGAAAATGCCCGGTTTGCTTTGCGCCAGGGAAAGGGGGGAAGTGGGCTTGTGGCAAGGAGACCCGGGTGCGCCCAGCCAGCTTTGTGCAACGGTTGCTAAAATAAACTCAATTGAATTTGCGCAAAGAGCGACGAGGGGATGACGGTGCGTTCCCCCTCCCCACCGAAAGCAGTTTAGTGTGCTTTGAAGTAACAAAGTTTAAGCTCTGTAAACATTTAAGGCGCCAGCTCTGTTTGCACACATTTGTGTTTCACGTGAACCGCTAATGGTGAGATTTTGTTTGGTAGCTTCGTCTGGGAATCCCCTTCCCCTCCTGTTTGGCTCCCAGAATCTTGGGTGGACTTGGGTAGGTGGTTCCGTTAGCAAATTAAGGAGGTTCCCTAAAATGTGGTCTAAAACTCCATGAGGGTCAGTGGCTGGCTGTGGGTGTCTACAGAGGATTAATTGCCTGAGGCCAGGCAGCCCTTGGCCATCAGTTTTGCCACTCCAACCCAGAGGGGAGCCGAGAGAGGGCAGAGGAGCTTTGATGGGTGGACAGCAGAGAGACTCCTAGAATGACTCCACAAGGCTAGCAAATCCACTTTGTATTTTGCATCCTTGCCCCATGGCCACGGAGCTGGTGCAGTGGCCTCACTGAATTCCAGCCAGCTGAGCTGAAAAAGCATTTAAAACAGAGAAAGCAAGTGGGTACTTACCAGGGCACCCGTAAGGGACCTCCTCAGCCATACAGCCACATTTTCCTGTGTTCGGCAGCTATGAGCTGGGGATCTTAAGAAAACATAGGAGCCTTCCATAGAGCCAGGAAGGGCTGGCTTTTCTCCCTTGCCTTGGGCTATGCCAGTAGTTGAATCCCTCCTGCTAGAATAGGAGGCCTGCTAGGCTCGCCTTTTAGCCCTTCAAGGCTTTGGATGAAGACCATGCCAGTGTGCCAGTGCATTGGCTGGTTTACCAATGCACTGTGCCTGAGAGTGATGTGGGGATTGGCACCCATGGCTCTGCTAAGCTTGCTTGGGCTGAATCTCAGGGCCAGTTCTAAGGCTCTCCTTTGAGGGGAGGCTGGCTGCGTGGGGCAGATCCAACACATTGGATAGGTTTTGGGTGTGGCACACGAGTACAACGCAGTTGCCTGATTACTGCAGTGACTTAAGTATTGTGTGAACTGTTGTGGCTACCAGACCTAAAAAGAGGAAGCAGAAAAACTGCAGGAAAGGGGATTGATACTGGGGAGAAAAAGACCTCCTGTGGAGAGCATGGCAAAGGCCATGGAGAAACTGGAAGGGGATACATTTTGCCCTGCCTTTACTGTTAGGCACCCTGCTGGCTTGTCCCTTGAACTGTATGATGGGCAATGCCAGTTAAAAAGGAAGGACAGCCTCCGTTCCGTTGCACATGGTCAGTCTGTGGAATCCACCCCCATAGGAAGTAATGATCACCCAACTCGGTAGCTTTGGAGAAGGCCTTCAGCAGGGAGCTTCTGTGTCTCCAAAGAGCTTGAGGTTCATCCCCCTGGGTCAGGAGAAGGCCCAGCAGCTGGTTTTCCAGGGTGACCACCCCAGATGCTTCTGGTGGTTCATAAATAGACCAAGACACAGTTCCTTCTCCATATTGGCCCTGGAGACGAACAGTCTTTAAGACTGTTTTTTTCCATCCCCTTGAAACTCTTGTGGTTTTGCAGAGAGAGACGAGCCAGTTTGATGGCAGACCCAGTGGGCCCAGGTTATGCAGAAAGAGAGAAGGCCAAGACAGTTTTTGCAGGGCCCTCTGAACTAAGAGCTTGACCAATTGCCTAGGAAATCCAGGTCCTTTCTAGGTTGTTAAGGCTGCCTGGGCAATGACTTGTAGTTGGGGTCACTCTATGCTCCTAGCATCTTTCAGAGAGGGGGTCCTCAGCCTTAGAGCAGGCAGTGGTGTGGCCCCTCCGAGGAACTGACAATGCTGGATAACTAACCTGAACCTGACAGTTCTTGATAACCATCATCCTGTCTCTGACCATCCTCTAAACACCAGGACGTTGACAGAATTCCTTGGCACGGAGTAGACATGTATAAATAAACAGATACTCCATGCCAGTGACTTTGCCCACAGGCATCATGTAGTAGATGCTAAGGAGGAGTCGGAAAGGCATAGGGAGAGGCTTTGGGGCTGGATCCCTCCCTCTCCCTAAACACCAACCGGCTCTAGAGGAGGAAGGAGAACCATCATGGCAAAGCCACTCTTCCCCAGATCTCAGCTGGTTCAGAAAGATACTAGTGTTGAAGGCTGCTGAGAGATCAAGGAGAGCTGGGATGGGTGTGCCATCCATTTGACCCTTTTGTGTGGATGGACTTCTCCCTCAATCAAGGATGAAGTCCAAGCCCTGGTATTGCCCCACAGGGCAGACCTGGTCAGGAAACAGGCCCCAGAAGCTGCACCCCGTCTCTGTTTATATAAGCTATAATAACAGTATCTCAGAGCCCTTGAGCTTCTCCCCCACCCCCTTATACTAAAGAGAGTCCAGCAGGGGCATCTTTTAATTTCTGTCCTCCTGAGCTTAACTGATATTTTTGTAACAGCTGCCGCATAATTTGATCAAGGCTATCTCTGTACCTGGACCCAAGCACGCACCATCTCCCAGGAGGCCTTAGCTAGAATATTGATCTGATGCCCAAGTGGCCAAGGTCACCTCCTGGGGACTGTGCCCACTTCCTCAGGACTAGTAGTCTCAAACTCTTCCCAGATAACCAAGTTAGGCCACGCCTTGGGCAACTGCAGGGCCTGGAGAGCCAATTCCCACTGGGAGCCAATCCTAGTGACTGTCGGAAAGATGCCTGGCCTGTTCCTCACAGCAGCCCTGCAGATGTTCCTTCACACTTCCCAGGAGGCACCAGGTCCCTTGCAACAGGGCTGCCGGTCGGCTCTCTGCAGCCAGGAAAGTTACCTTGGCTGCTCTTTTCACCTTCTCCTTAATAAAAGGCTCGATCAGATTCATTCTCTGTCCTCAGGGGATTTCTCCAGTTTCCTCACTCAGCTTCTCCAAAATTCAGCGGAAGCTCTGGAGACCCCAGTCAGAGGCTGCCTAAGGTGGTCCCTCTCGTTCCAAGCGGTGGCTGAGCACCGCCAGCTCCTCCCGAAGCCCAGCAGGGCCCACCAGGTGCCTGTTGCGGACGAGCTCCTTCCTTGCTGAGGCAGGGAGCAGCACCAGAGCATTCCAGAGTGATAGCAAGAGAGACAAGGGGGTGACTAGGACATTCTCCCCCGTATCCAGATCACATTAGCCATTTCCATAAGGCAAGAAACGGATCCAGAGTGGTGCTACCTCAGGGGTGAAATCCAGCAGGTTCTAACAGGTTCTGGAGAACCGGTAGTGGAAATTTTGAGTAGTTCAGAGAACCAGCAAATACCACCTCTGGCTGGCCCCAGAGTGGGGTGGGAATGGAGATTTTGCAGTATCCTTCCCCTGCCATGGCCACCAAGCCACGCCCACAGAACCTGTAGGGAAAACTTTTGGATTTCACCGCTGTGCTACCTCCACCATCTGTTGGGGCTTCAGAGGCCAGAATCAGGTCTTCTGCCTTCAAAGGAAGGAAGTGAATTGCTTGGTAGCTTAATTGCTCTACTTAATTGCTCCATGATTCCCCTGCTTGCAGTAAATTGCTTCTACTAAGATGATTATGTGCATCTCGTAAACTGTAAAGTAAATTCTCCACATTTGCCTATGGAAACTTAACTGGCAATTTCTCACAGCTTGTCCAGCCTTAATCTTCTTGTTGTTTCTTTGGGGCCTCTTCCTCCTCAAACCACACTCCTTATGGGCACTGACGGTGTTATCTAGTTTGGGTAATCAAACATATGCAAGAAAACAACCAAGCTCAGAGAGCACCAAGGATTCCTCTTCTTTCTCTGGATATCTGCACTGGGTAGGCAAATCCAACAGGTTTTCTCCTTGTCAAGAACTTGAGTGGTCTTAACAGAATCACAGAGCTGGAAGGGACCTTGGAGATCTTCTAGTCCAACCCCCTGCTCAAGCAGGAGACCCTATACCATTCCAGACAAGTGTCTGTCCAGTCTCTTCTTAAAAACTTCCAGTGATGGAGCACCCACAGCTTCTGAAGGCAAAGCTGTTCCATTGATGGATTGTCCTCACTGTCAGGAAATTCCTCCTTAATTCCGAGTTGCTGCCTAAATCAGGCTTTGATTGCTGCCTTTGTTTCTTCTTTGCTCATCTCTGATGTCCCTGTTCTTGCCAGCTCCTGCGCCCCTTTCACCTGCCCCTCCAGCTATGATACGCCCCTCCCCTCTTCTTCCCCTGACTCACCCCAGCTGCAGTCATGTGGGGGGGAGCAATCAAGTTGACCTTCTCTCTCCTCTTACTTGGTTTTCAGGGCTGCTAATCTAAAGAGGTAGGGCAGCTCTGTCATTTTCCATCTGAAACTGATCCAAGGGGTGTAACACCCCCCCCCAATCTTGGCCTTTGGGGGAACAGGAGAGGCAGGAGAACGGCCCAGGTGGAGTGATGGCTTCCTGGAAGTCCCCAAACTGCCATTACAAAAGCAAAACCAGAAGAGAGCTTTGGGGAAACGGGAATCCCTAGACCAGAGGGGAAAGGTGTCTGGGGAGTTCCCTTTCCCTGCACATCCCAGGGGCTCTTTTTCCACTGAAGGCAGGTACTTGCTGCTGGGGGAAACCCTCCCCCCCTTTGAATGCTTCTTGTGGCTCAGAATAATTATTTGCAGCAGCCAGAGGGCCTCTCTCAGGTGCCTCCATTCCTACAGAGGTCTGAGTGGCCCCTGCTAACCACATGTAGCCGACCGTCCCCCCTCGCCTCTTGGGAGGATTGTGATGTGCACCACGTGGGGAAAAACTCAGATTCTGGGGGGCGGGGTCTCCTCAAGGGCCTGTCACTCTGGAGAAGCCCCTAAAAGGCTTGAGGCCTGGAGGAACAGTTCCCCCTCCCCATCCGCATTATGCCCAGCAGCTGTGACCTTTGGCAAAAGGTTTGTTTGCACAAGCTCCTCTGTTCGTCGGTCAGTCCACCCGGGAAAAGGCCCACCTGGGGCCAGGCAAAGCCGGGGCTTCTGGGTGGTGGTTTTAGAAAATAGGGAGTTCCTTGCCCTGAACATGCCTTTTGCCTGGGCTTCGGCTTCTTTCAAGATTTTGAAGATCCATTGCTACACTCTACTGTGAAAGCATTTTGTCTATGCTTTATCCCTCTCTGGATCTTTTTTTTATAAAATACAATATTATACAGTATCAGGTTCTTTCATTTTTAAAAAAGCTTATTTGTATTTATTGTAGCTGAGTATTGGATGTGGATCGTGCTTTGCTATGATAAATAACTCAGTGAAATGTCTCCAGCCCTAGATACATCAGTGAGGCCAAGTGGGGCTCAGCCCTGATATCTTTCCGTGGAACCTGGCTGGGGGTTTCATCACAGTACCCACCTCACCTTTCTGGGGGAGGGAGCAAAGGCCCAGCTGTGGAGGGAGGCTGGTAGTCAGAGCCAACCACAGAAGAGGCCCTGATCCACACTTCTGCATGGGGGTTGCGGTCACGGCCATCCTTCGGCTGCCCAGGAGCGCACAGTCTTAGATGCTTGGGGCTTCATGGGGCATTTGAGTACAAACAAAAAAGTTGGGAAGAAAGCAATAAATTTGTTTTATTTGATTTAAATGGAAGCAATTCACTAAATACAATTACATTTGATGCTTCCCACAGAGTACGAGGCCTCCCTGTTTCTGAGCAGAAACATGACAACTGTTAGCCATGGGAGGGAGGGCGGGTTCCGGGACAGCCCCAGCAGCAGACGGACAGGGCGCGCAGCTGACCAAATGGGCTTCCTCCTGCCATTCTTCTCTTGGCAGTCATCTACATCTGCGGCCCCCTGGAGATGCTGCACCAAGTCATGCGTCGAGCCCAGTCGGAGGGCATGACCCACGGTGACTATGTCTTCTTCTACGTGGACGTTTTTGGAGAGAGCCTGCAAGGGGATGGGCACCAGGGGGCCGCCAAGCCCTGGCAGAGCAAGGAGGGCCAGGATTCGGGCACCTTGCGGGAGGCCTTCCAGGTCAGTCCAGAAGCCGGAGAAGGGAGGCGGCACCCTTGGACACTCAGGCGTGCAAGGATGCTGAGGCTGCTGTCTTGGGGGAAGGAAGGGCCTCTCGAGGCCTTTCACAGTAGGGCCTGGGCTGGGCAGAGGGGAGCCCCACCAGCTGCTCTTCTGGGAGACTGGCTCTACCCTCAAGGACAGTGGTTCAGAGTGTGGGTACGTGTGGGTGGGTACATTGGTGGCCAGGGTGAAGCCTTGTCCTCCATCCCCTCTGCTCTTGGGCTCTCCCCCTGGGCCTGGAGCTGCTCTTGCTCAGAGGGGACGGCTCTCAGTCCTCTGAGGAGGGAGCTGTGCGTGTCTCTTTCTGGCCAGGGCCTGGCAGGAACTCAACAGCTAGAAGAGCTGAGGTGCCCGGTGTGGAGTGACAAGGGGGATGTGTCAGCGGGTCCCCTACTTGCTACCCAGTCTGTGCATAAACGTCGGGGAAGCCCCTTCTGGCGCCCCCTCTGCTTGCTGCGGAGCAGAAGAGAGAATCCTGGATCTCTTCTGAGGGGGCAGGAATTCAACCCCTTGCTGAGGTGGAGGGGGTGGGAGGCCAGCCTGGCCCTGCTGTGGGCAGAGCAGAAGCCCCTGGAAAGCAGCCAGCTTCACACCTGGACTGCCTGAGTGCTTTTACTCCCTGGGTGCCCCTGGCCCTGAGAGCCAGCCAGGCCAACCCTACCTGGCCAACATCTGCTTGCCTCAAAATGTGGTGGGGGGAGGGGTGTTTGCGATGAAGCCAAACATCGCTGGAAGTGCAGACTGGCTTCCTTGCCCCGTCCTCTCAGCCACTTCCAAATGCAGGTTTTGAGCATGGCAACAGCCTTTGCACGCCCCCCCCCCGCCCCAAAAGAGGCTGAGGTTTTGCAAAAATGCTCAGGAGGAGCAGATGGGGAGGGGGAGAGGCAGGATGGGCAAGGCAGGGGAGGCCGGTGCCTCAGGCAAGGGGAGCCATAAGCAGCCCCCAGAGGTTGCAAAGCCTCCACCCGCTGGCCTTGCTGGCGAGGGCAGATGGGAGTCATTTTGCAGCCTGGTGTGAGATTTCCAGACAGCTACGTGCTGGAAGCGTGGTGTGTTTGTGTGTGTGTGTGTGTAAGAGAGAGAGAGAGAGATTGCAGAGAGGGAGAAGGCTGGTGCCTCACCTGCAGGGGCACATGGGCTCCCGTGTCCCTCAGCCAATAGCTTTTCTTGCAGACGGTGCTGGTGATCACCTATCATGAGCCCCAAACTTTGGCGTACCGAAATTTCCAGAACCAGGTGATTCTGCGGGCTCGGCAGGAGTATCAGGTGGAGCTCAGTGGTTCACTGGTAAGCCCCCCCGCCCCTCTGGCACCCCTTCCCCCTCCGGGAGCTCCAAGCTGGGCAAGAGGAGTCCCCTACAGGCAACGCCTCTGACAGTGAGGGAGGTTGCCTGACAGCCACCCAGGCCAAACCTCTCCGCACCCGCAGAACCTCGGGCAGGGAGAGCCAGGCGGGGGCTGGGCCAGCACAGGTGGACTTTGCCCAAAGTGACTGGCTACGTGTGGCTTCACGGAACCAAAATCAATGGGAGGGTTCTCAGCCTGCTCAGGGAGGCGCCCTATAGCAGGGCTGGCCTCGTCCTTCGCCATTTTGGGAGAAGCACCCTCTGTCCCTCAGGGTCAGCTGACTGCACTCAGTGAGTAGCAGCTCCTTGTGGTACTTAGGGTTCAAGGTCAGCTCAGGTCATTCCTGGGCTTCCTGAGCATGGATTGAGGCACCGACACTGTAAGGCGCCAACTTTAAAGAGGCTCCGCCAACTCCCTTTCTTGGTACTAGCTGAAGGGAGCAGAGAAACGCCTGGCTATGGAGCTCCTTTCTTGATGCATTAAGGTAGCTGTGTCCTTAATCACTTGGTTTGGTGCAGTTGCTTTGAGGGCCTCCCCGAAGCCTGGGCCCCCTTTTTGCTGGAGCTGTCACTGTGGGGCCCGACTGGCCAGGGTCAAACAGTGTCCAGGGGGAGAGCCTTCTCTGTGGGGGCACCTGCCCTTCAGAACGAGCTCCCCCCGGAGATATGGAGGATCCCGGATATACCCACTTTCCGCCGTGCTCTCAAGACTTTTTTATTTCAACAAGCTGGGCTGGCCTAACTCTTTTTAATTGTTTAATTTTAATTCATTTTTTTAAAAAGGGGGATGTTTTTAATTAGTATGGGCCAAATTTGTTTAATATGTTTTAAATTGTTTTTAAAATTTTATATTGTATGTTTTTTATTTTTGGCTGTTCACCGCCCTGAGTCCTTCGGGAGAAGGGCGGTATATAAATCCAAATAAACATAAACATAAACAGGGGCCTGGAAGCAGCTGGAAGTCCTCCTTGAGAGGACTTGTCTGCATCAGGAACATCACATCGACACTCCCTTGCTGTGCAGGGGCTCCCTCGAGCGAGTGCAGGAAATCAGAAGGCCAGGAGGTTCAAATGAGTGCACACACTCACACACTCATGGGAGGGGCAGAGAATCCCCTCTCCAAAGTTGTCTAATCCTGTCCAGCCCCTCACCAGCTGGTGCCTCTCCAACAGTTTGTGCCAAATCCCCCCAGCCTGTTTCCCCTTCCTTCCTCTCCCGAGGATTGTCTAAAGGTTTCTATCCTTCTCACCCCCTTGGGTGTGATGGCCTCTGCTAGGTTCAGTGGGAGGCAGATGGATTGTACGTGATGGCCATCCCAAGTTACACTCGAGAGCTTTTCAGATGGTCCAGTCAGACACCACCCCCAATCTGGGAGCATAAAAATTCAGAGAACGAATGGGACTCTTCCCCACCCAAGGTGCCCCTTGGTGGAGGTCTCCAGAGGGGGATCCAGAGAGTTTCACTGTGCTCTTTGAGGGGGGACACTAAGCTGGCAAGGGAAGCCCTGTATGTGGGGGTGGGAGGGTCTTTCTTGGCCTCCTTGGCCTGTGCTTGCAGTGAGCTTTACAGATTTACAGATTAACAGAGTTGGAAGGGACCTTGTAGGTCATCTAGTCCAACCCCCCCCACCGTCCAAGCAGGAGACCCTACACAATTTCTGACTAATGGCAATCCAATCTCTTCCTGAAAGTCTCCAGTGATGAAACTCCCACAAATTCTGAGTTGAGGACTTTGAAAGCCCCCTCTCTGGGGGGACCCCACAAGCTCTGGGTTGCCTAGAGGAGAGAGGCCACAGGGGAACCTCTTCGGGACCCCTATAGCCAGCCAAGGCCAACTCTGGGGGGCTAGGGAGGGCAGGGAACCCCCCGTTCATCCAGGCAGCCAGTAGCCTGAGTGGCTGGGCAGAAGCAGGAAGGGTATATGTGTGTCATGCCCATCCTCCGAGGCTGAGGGCAGGGGTCTCCGCCCAAACTTCTACCTGGAGATGGCCCAGGAATTACTAGCTACCATCAGCCATGCTGGTAAAAGAGGCCCATGGCTACCCTGGTTCAAAGCAGGGCTGTGTGCGGTTTCTGCTCTGAGGGCTGTTCCTTACTGGGCATCTGGAGCTGCCCCCAAGATAAGCTTCACTATGCCTGTCCTGTTGGCATTGGGGGGAGAGTGTTCTTCCTGAAAAAGCACCAGCCCTGCCCTCTTGAGCTACTTGCAAGGAGGAGCAGCCTGGCTCCCCACTGCTGCCCAGGTAAGTGGCACCTCCTAGGGAGAGGTGTTTGGCCTGGAAGCCCTCTGGAAGAGCAGCCCCCCCTCCACTCCTAGGACCTGCACTGAGGGGTGGGAGGAAGTTGTGGGGGGCAGTGTTGCTTGCCTTGCTGAACTGATGCCCTTGAACGTGGGGCAGGGAGGCCCCATCGGGATTCTCGGGGGCGGGGTGGGGGGAGGGGTGTTTTTGTACATAGGCAAGGGTGAGTAATTAACCTTTTCCTTCCTGGGTGGGGGGAGTGGGGAGGGAAGCAGCAGGGGCCCCTTTCACCAGGCTGTGGAAGTGATTCTGGGTGCAGACAGGAAACAGCGGCCACCTCCCACGCACATCCTGCCCCCTCCCCATGGGGCTGCTCCTATTTTTAAGCTCCCCTCCTCACTTTCTGTGCAGTTTCCCAGGAACCCACAGACAGGCAAAAAAAGGCATTCAGGAGAGTGGGGGGCTGGATTCCCACCTCTCCCTTCATTGTTCACGGAGCAAGTGTTCCCTGATTGGCTGTTCACCTGCTGACCAGTCCGCTGGCTGAATAGCCAGGCCTGCTCATTCGCGGACCCCCAAGCACAGAGGAGTCTGCAGGACCTGCTGGCTGCCTTCAGTCCCCTGGGGGGCTTTCAGCAATGGAACCCCCCCTCGCCCTGCTGCCTTCCGACCCTTCTACAGCAAAAGCTGAAGCAGATTAACAGAATTGGACAGATCAACAGCGTTGGAAGGGACCTTGTAGGACATCCAGTCCAACCCCCCACCCAAGTAGGAGACCCTACACCCGTGATGGCGAACCTATGGCACGGGTGCCACAGGTGGCACGCAGAGCCATATCGGTGGGCACGCGAGCTCAGCT
>JANHZT010008519.1:4831-18531 GCA_032468215.1 Stegonotus admiraltiensis | reverse complement strand
GGGGGGGTCACGCACACATACGCGGGGGCGGGACGCATAGAATTATGGGTGTGGGCACTCACGTGCGCAACCCCCCCACACTCTCCCCACTTTTGGCATGTGATGGCAAAAAGGTTCGCCATCACTGGAATAGACCCATGCTTTATGGCTAAGCCACCATCGTGGATTATTTAGATTTGGCCTTGGGTATGGCATTCAATTAAGCCAGGATCGCTTATTATATGGCTGAATATTGTGTGTGAAATGGGTCACCATGACATGCTCCACAAACTGTTGTTTAAAGGGACCTTGGAGGTTTTCTAGTCCAACCCCTTGCTCAGGCAGAAGGCCCTATACGACAAGTCTTTTCTTGAAAACCTCCAGTTATGGAGCACCCACAACTTCTGAAGGCAAGTTATTCCATTGGTTAATTCTGATTGTCAGAACATTTCCCCTTAGGTTCTAGGTTGGAACTCTCTTTGGTAGTCTTACATCTGTTACAGAAGAAGATGGAGCTGTAATATATCCTCTATAAAATAATCCCTGTTGATGGTTTTGTAGGAAAGGGGGTTCATGGCCATTTCAATATCAATACATTGTACTCTATTGTAGAACAACAAATATGGCATTCCTGAATCAGCTTTTATTCCAACTTCCAAGCACTTCTCGCGCCTATTAGGCTTATTCAAAAGGGCTCTGATGAACACATTTCCAATATAAGGTCATCTTACCTAATTAAGGCAATGTCATCAATAAGTCCACCTCTTCCATTATAGACACTGGTTGCTTTTATTCCAAGCTTGTTGCTTGCGACAGAAAGCAAATCAGACAATGTTCCATAAACAGCCACAACCTATAAGAGAAAGTTAAGTCTTTTCATTCGATACACACAGTTAGCTGCTCTAGATTTTTCATCTATTTATATTTTATACTATGCGCATTCATGCGCTGTGCAGCGCTCTTGATCTGCTTCTAAGTCAGCCTGAGATAAATTGCACCATTTTTTCCCCCTGAAGAAGTGGATCAGCCTTAGGAAATCTGTGCTTCTTTCTCATTCCCAGTTTCCACAATGTAGATTGCAACAAGGAAATAATTTTATCTACACTTGAAATTTAATATATTTAAGGCATTTTAGAGAACAGTCATTGTACCAATACCTTTTCCATTAAATGAAGTCAATTTCTAGATTCGTATTGGATCCAAACAGTGTCACGGTATTATCCTGCAGAATTAAGGCGCCGAGCTTGTGCCACCACAATGTAATTTATTTGTTTCAGTTTTCAGTAATAAGCCACAATTAGCTGGGTTTGTGTAAACCATACTAGTCCTTGTCTGCAATTGGAACTGGCAACTTGGTTATTTAAGCAAAGCAATAACAAAGTGAAATGCAACTCTGCTTATGATCTTATTTCAGCTTTCCCAGATCTGCCCAGGTGGTAAATGTGAGGATTGTTCATAAAGTTACTTTTTCATCACTGTCATAACTTCAAATGGTCACTAAATGAGGCAGTTACTAAACGAGGCAGTCACTAAACATGGACTACCTGTATTTCAATGTGGTTTGTTTGGTTTTGACACAACATCATCTGCAAACTGAGTGATTTATCTTTTTTTGTGTAAATGTGCATAGAACTGTACCTTAAAAACAGAATCTCAGTGATTCAGAAGTGGTTTAGAGCCGCGGTGGCACAGTGGTTAGAATGCAGTACTGCAGGCTACTTCTGCTGATTACCGGCTGCCAGCAGTTTGGCAGATCAAATCTCACCAGGCTCAAGGTTGACTCAGCTGAGAAACCGGAAGCATCATGGCAAGACTGGCTGGAGAAATATCAGGCTTCAACGAGTCCCACGAAAATCCAGCTGGACAAACTGCTGTCGGGGGGGTCTTTGGACTGGAACCGTCCTGTAGGGATGGTGAAGAAGGAAGGTGCCAAGAGGAACAGGCAAGTTCCTCGAAAGGTCGGAGGCTGTTCTTCGAACTGGCGGTGGCGGTGGCCATTGAAAAATGACTGCTCTGAAGCTAGGGCAACCGGACTAAGTTGTTTGTGCAGGAGTGGTGTCTGAAAGGAGTGCTGGTACCGGGTGAGTGATTGACCAACTCACAGGTAAAAAAGAAAAATTTTAAAAACTTTAAAAGGTGTCCCAGAGTGGAAATGAGTGGCTAATTGGCACTTGGGAAAGTTAATGGAGGGAGAAGAACAAAGAGGAGGTTAAAATACTAAAGCTCAAGAAAGAAAATTTTACAACTGGATTTAAAATTGGATTTGGAAAAATTAAAAATAATAAAAGAAAAAGAAACCCAAGGGAAGGTACTTTTTAGGTGGATTAAATATTTTTGATAGTTTTGAGATCTGAAGAAAAGAACAAAGAGAAAGTTAAAATACTAAAGCCCAAGAAAGAAATTTGTTTATCTGGATTTAAAATTGAATTCGGAGAAACTAAAAACAACAAAAGAAAAAGAAATCCGAGGAAAAGAACTCTTTATGTGGATTTAAAATATTTTTGACAGCTTAGATACTTAGTTGCTCTGAGAATATTGTGGATTTGAAAGAGACATCTGCTGGTGGAAAGTGAGTACTGCAATATTGGTGAGAAGTCAAGAAAAAACCCAGCTGTGACTGTGATTTAATCTGGAAACTGAGAACTTTTAAGGAGCATCTATTTTTCTGAACTGCTTGGTTTCGACTCTCAACAATTGTGGAAAATAACAAAGCTTTAATTTGGAGTGGATTGGGTAAATATTTGAATTGAATACCATTTGGAATTAAAAAGAGACTGTATGGACTTTAGAATTTCAATGAAATATACAGTAAAACTGTTAACAATTTTTTAAAAAGTTAGAAATTTTGCTGGAACTTACAGAGCAGGAAAAAGAAAGTATAAGTAAGGAGCAAGAAAATAATACTGAAAGAAAATGAATTGAAAGCAAAAAGCAGTTAAATAATTTCACTGAGATTAACAGTGGCAAAAAAAGAGTGGATGAGGGGGAATATTCCCACAAAAAGAATCAAACAAAGGGAAAAGAAGGAAAGAGTAGAAAGAGTAGGAGAAAACTTGGGGAGAATTACTCGAGTAATATAATTAAAAGTGAGAAAAAGGATTCAGGAGAAAAGACATAATAAATATAAAAATAAAAAGAAGTAGTTAAAAGAACAGGATAAAAGGAGGAAATTACTAAGAAGTGGAATTTTGGAGAGACCAAGAGAAAGTTAATTAATTAATTAATTAATTTCATGTATTTATATGCCGCCTTTCTCCCGAAGGACTCAGGGCAGAGTACAGCAAGTTAAAACATGCAACAATAAAATCCCCTTTTAAAAACTAAATTAAATAGTAAATAATAAATAATAAAACCCAGAATCATAGTCAGCCCATTTGCTTGAACAGCCAAGTCTTCAGGTCGCGATGGAAGGAGCGGAGATCAGGAGCCGTACGGAGCTCAGTAGGTAACTCATTCCAGAGGGTGGGTGCGCTCACAGAGAACGCCCTCCCCTTGGCCGTCGACAAACACCTTTTAACTAAAAACACTTTTTAACATAATAATAAACATAATAAGTGTTATTTTAGTTAAAATGGTTAAAGAGGGGAAGAATAGTGGAAAGGAGGAAGATTTAAGGGAATTGTATTAATATTATTAATTGTGGAAGTCAATTAAGTTAAAGGATTTTAATGTAAGAAGTCAATATGATGGGGTATATTGCTTATAGTAAAACAGAATAGCAGATGAAATATGAAATGGTAATTGGGTTTAATTATGAAGACAAGTTAAATTAAGAGACAAAATTGAAATGTTAAAAAGTGGGATGGGGATTTTCAAAAATATATGCTGTAAATGAATAAATAAGATGATTGATGTTATTGTAAGAAATTAGGAATCAAGGGCAGATAGTGATACTGTTTATGTATTAAGAAGAGAGTAAGATAAGATGTGGATAGTTAATTAAGTTAAAGAGTTTTAATGTAAGAATTGAACATGATGACATATATTGTGTATAGCTGAAAAGTGGGGAATTTTGAGAAATATATTTAGCAAATGGAGAAATAAGACAATTAATTAATGTTATTGTAAGAAATTAGGAGTTAAAGAACAGATAGTGATACGGTTGATGTATTATGTATTAAGAAGAGATTAAGATAAGATTAAGAAATATAGAAAGAATATTATGGCCAAAATTGGAAATACGTAAAATGTTTTTTTGGGGGAAAAAAGAGATGAAATAACAAGACACAGTTGAAAATGATGGATTTGTGATAAAAACTTATAGAGAAGGGATGAATATGGAAAAGTGATGTATAAGATGTGACCCAGTCAACATATTTCATAAAATATGTATAACGAAAGAAAATTTTTAATAAAACTTGTTTACAAAAAAAACAAACAAAAAAACAAAAACCAACCTTCAGGATCAAAGTATTTTGCTCCGTTCTGTTTTAGTAAATAAAATTTTCAATGTTTTTCTCCTTTAATTGTAAATTTTAGTTTCTTCTGGTTCCCTGTAGTGTCCAATCTTCAAAATTCCACCCTATCCTGTTGTTCAAAACAATAGCATTTTCCCACAGAAAGGATTCTTAGAATTAGCTTTCAAATCTTATTTCAAGGATCATCTGGACCCTTCATCTGTTGGTAACTTATCAAAATCAATTTATAATCACATTTTTATTTTAGATTTTTTAAACTCCAACTTTATTACTTTTATTTATACTTTTGCTGATTATTCCATATTTTTTTCTTAAATCCTTACATTTGTATTTAAACCTGTTTTTCACTAAGGATTGAAGGACGCTCACCCAGTGTTCTGAAACCTGCTGTTGCAATGGTTTCTAATAGCTAAATGAAGTTAAGAAGCAATTTCTAAAACTGATAAATGTATAAATGAAGTTAAGAAGCAATTTCTAAAACTGATAAGAAACAATGCTTGGTAAACATTATGTCAATATGCATTAAGTCATTCTTCAATTCCCAGCCACTTGGCTCATTATAAAAACCTCAGTTCCCGCAGTCTACTCATGAGAAGCAGTGGTCTGGTGTACAAGTTCTCCAGAATCTCCAGATCTGACCATCAATACTGCCCTCATCATTTTGGGACACCATGGAATTAGAAGTCCAAGATTTAAATTACTGCTTTTAAGTAACATGGAGAAACCATTTATCCAGACTTGGATATCAAATTGTAACCGCAAAGTTTTGAATGGAGCTTCAAAACTGACCATCTAAAATGTTCACACAAATGCTACTTTTGTCTTTAATGTCTTGTTAAACTTTGTCACCTTGAAGATGAAATGGCATGGGGTCAAAGGAGAGGCAGTGGGACATATAATGAATCCTGGAAAATATATTTAATAATGACTTTCTGAAGGATTGAGAGATAAATATTAATCCTACCCCTTTATGTGAATTAATGTGATGCTATCACACAATGTTCTTTTTTGACCTTGACTGTTACTATCTTGAGCTTCATATGACCTTCCTTTTTTCTAAGCATAATGGATTTATATTCTATTACACACAATTTATTTCTCTGTTATGCTATTTTCATAAAGAAGCATGTATGCATATAAGAAAAAAGAAATAAATATCTGAATAGAAAAAAAATAAGGTAGGAAGGATTTTTTAAATCCAACTGGATAAGCTACAATATGGACCACCTATTGCTCCTTGCAACATCTGAATTAATACCTGCTACAAAAACATCCTCAGAACAATAGGGTATAAAAATCTTGGTATCTCTGTGGAGTAGTTCAGTGATGTAGTTTTCTTCTGAATGCTTATGTATTCTAAACACATTTCAGGGAAATAATATTGTATGAAATGCTTGATAACACAATTGTACCTGTCTTTTTGAAGATTGGCATTAAATTTGCAGAGACACGAGAGCAACACCTATTTACCTTATTACACCATCCCCATCTTTCTATTCCCATCTTTCTTCCATTGTTAAGATCCAAGGAACATTTTTGTTAGACTCACTGGAAACCAGCAGAGACTTCTATAAGACTCAGGAGCAGGAATTTGAGAGCTAAGAGATATATTCAAATTCATGAGATTAGATTTATTTAAATGCCCTTATTTTTATATGATATGCTAATAACATTTTTAAAAAGTTGAATTATGTTGTTATAGCTTTATGAATATCTATTGTCTATATATATACATGTAGGGACACGGTGACTCATAAGGGACATGGTGGCTCAAAGGGACATGGTGGCTCAGTGGCTAAGACGCTAAACTTATTGATCAAAAGGTCGGCAGTTCAGCAGTTCGAATCCCTAGTGCCACGTAATGGGGTAATCTCCCGTTACTTGTCCCAGCTTCTGCCAACCTAGCAGTTTGAAAGCAAATAAAAAATGCAAGTAGAAAAATTGGGACCACCTCTGGTGGGAAGGTAACAGCGTTCCGTGCACCTTTGGCATTTAGTCATGCCGGCCACATGACCACAGAGACGTCTTCGGACAACGCTGGCTCTTCAGCTTTGAAATGGAGATGAGCCCCGCCCCCTAGAGTCAGGAACGACTAGCACATATATGCAAGGGGAACCTTTACCTTTAGCTTATTATCTTTGAAACTCTATTAAGGTTAAATATAACATGCAGTCATGACAACATGTAACAGTAGCCAGCCTTAGAATATACAATAACAACATAGAAGTGGTGGATAGCTTCTGCCTTTTAAGACTATTAAAGGTTAAAAAAAGCAGCGGTCAAAAAATATATCAAAAATTAGCACTTGGTAGAGTAGTGGTGAAGATATTCAGGAGCTGTGATGTGTCTATACATATAAAGATCAGAATTATGTAGGCAATCCTTTTCCCTTGATACCCTGGGGATGCAAAAGTTGAACTGTGAAGAAACAGGATAGAAAGAATATTCATGCTTTTGAACTTTGGTGTTCTTTGGAAAATGCTCCTGAGAATATCAGGGATTGCCAAGAAAACAAACAAATGCATCCTAGAGTGAATGATTTCAGAGCTCTCACTTGAGGCACAAATGACTAGGCTCAAATTATCATATTTTGGACATATTATGCAAAGACCTAACTCATACGATGAATCTGTAATGCTTAACTCCTTGTGTTTTAATTATAATGTACTCTTTTATCCAATTTTCACTGACAGCATGCTGTCCTATCAAATAGAGCTGCTGATATCCCAGTAATGTTTCCTTATTATAAAACATTTCAGTTGATTATCCCAAAGTTATTTATCTTTCAGATAAATTTGCTTCTAAAACAGCAAATATTTTGCCTTTAAGTTTGGAGACTTATCTTGTAGGAAAAACATCAGGAGACATAACATCAGGAGGCAAAAGCTAATAAAATTTGTTAATCTGAACAAGTGCTATCAGACTCCTGATTTTTGGCTATCATAAATTAACACAGTTCTCATCCCCTGATGCTTGCTGAGCAAGTATGTATTATACACTTCTATGGAAGTAGATGTTGGCCACATCTCCCACAGTCCATTTATTAGAAGATCATGTGAATTAAGAAGAATAATTACAATCTAAAGTCACCGAATGTCATCAAATTAATTCAGTAAGACATCCAAATAGGCATGCTGGTGAATCCATGTGCATATAAGGATGGGCTATTTTACAAAACTATTGTTGTTTAGATTATCAATCCAATGTCATGTATTTTTATATTTAAAAAATATGGAATGCTTCATGAATTTGCATGTTATCCTTGAGCAAGGGCCATGCTAATCTTCTCTATATCATTCCAATTTTAGTATATGTGCTGCTGAAGTAAGCACACAATTTCATATTCCTATGCACAAGGACAGAATCAGTATTCTTTAACAACTCTTATAGGAATATATAAGTTCTGAAGGGACTGGCAGATGTGATCTCAGAACCACTGAACCATATCTTTCAAAGATCCTGGAGCACCGGGGAACTACCAGAGGACTGGAAAAGAGCTGATGTGGTTCCCATCTTCAAAAAAGGGGGAAAAATAGCTCCAGGAATAATCAGCCCGACATCAATTCCTGGTAAGATCCTGGAAAAGATGAATGAGCAATGAAACTATGAACATCTGGAGGTAAGCAACGTTACAACCAGAAGCCAACAGTTCCTTAATGGAACTACACCTATATGGAGAGATGTATAAAGTGGAATAACTCCAGTTTCTGTCTTAGGCCCAGTACTCTTCCACTGGGTGAAATATTATCTAGATATCTCATCAGTATTCAGTAAATAGATATGAATGAACATGCAGAGGCATCCAGAAGAATACGCAGTAAGTAAATAAATGAATGAATATCTCAGGAAGCATATTTGGGGAAAAATATTGGAAGCAAATGGAATCAAATGATTTTTGTCACCAGCATTAATTAAAATGCACGGTTAGTGCGGGGTGGCAGTAATACTTAAAGTAAAGGCTATTGATCATGACCAATGCTCTTTGAAGTGGTCTGAAGAGTTATTTTTTCCCTAGCTAATCAGCTAATGACTGTATGACAAGCTTTCATGTTTTCTCCTAGACACTACATACAAAAACATCTGCTGAACTTTACAGAATCAGAGAAACCAAGGTTAGATTATATGTTCTTTTGATTTCAAAGTATGGTGGTGGTGGGAACAAACTAACAAAAATTATTTTGGATTCCTATTTCTTCCCTTTAACATTTAAAAAAACCAACCTAATTATAATTCCTTGAAGCATTAGCTTTGGTCTATTAGTTAGCAGACGGAATATCTTTTGATGAAAAAAGGGATAACAAACTGGAATAAAACCAGAATGTCCTCTTCCTTTGCTGAATTTTTAATTTTACTTTCCCAATGACATCTCTTCTTTACTCCCTCTTTTCTCTGACTTACATCTGATCCAAAAGCTTTTCTACAGGAATAAAGGAGAAGTGAAATATACTTTGGGAAAGGTACCCTGTCTTCCATTCCATTCTATCACAAATATACAGCTATAGTATTCAGGAAATGTTTTTTGAATATTTAGGATTCTGGTCTTCTTTCATCTATTTTACTTTCCTTCTTGTACATAACTTAAAGTCAGTTATAAAGAAATTCAGAAAGGAGCTGCACTGTATTTCTATCATTGTAATCCAACTCATTTTCAAAGCATTAATTCTGGAGTTCAAATCATATTCAGCTGCAACTTTATTGCACTGAAATCTGTGATATTTACTATTAGGTTCTTTAAAGGATGGAATTTTAGTATATGACTCAAATGTCCATTACTGCACTCCTTTTATCAACAGAAACTTTTTGCTATTCAGAAAAGAATATTACAGGTGAGGCTTAAACAGAACTATGTTTCCATGAGCACAAGGAATCCGTAATGTTATCCATAACTTTTCTAAAAATTTCCAGTTTTATAAATTAAACGGGGAGATCTTTTGAAAGATGTTTTTGTTGTTTAGTTTAAAACATGAGCAGATGATCATTTCATCTTTGGCTTGAGAAAAAAATGATATCTACTGATATTTATAAATCAAGGTAACAACCCACTTTAATAATTTGAGAATCCCAGTCTCATACTTTCATAAATATGTATATTAGGCTATAAAATAAAAGCTAAAATGGTAGAGCATACTAAGCTAAATGTGGCTTGCTTGTTTGTATTTGTGTTATATAAATTCAATGTAGTTTGTTCAGCAAACCCAGTTAAATAAACACTTAATTATTTAAACAGCTGCAGAGTAATTGAATTCACATGTCATACTAAATTACAATGTAATAAATCTGTATCTTAGAATATTGTATGAACTCAGCAATTGCGATTGGTCAGCCGCGGTTTTTGCCCATCCTATATGAATCCAGCCAAATGTGATTATTTAATTTTTTAATCCCAGTTTAGTGCATGTTAATCTAATCAATAATTAATTATCAGAGTTATCTCATTTAGTTGACTATGACAAACAGAAGCTACATTTATAAACATAGTCATTCAGGGTTAAATTAATCATGGTTTACTCAACCCAATTTTATAAATACAAAGAATAAACCGAAGCCTAGACTATACAGACTAGATTTACCCAAAATCTTAGGCTAAAATGTAGTTGACATTTGTGATTCATTTATCATTCAAAAAGAGCCAGAGAGGAAAAATTAAGTTTTCCACATCCAAATTAACACCTTGAAAGATTTATCTGCAATGAAAACTAGGGGTCATCTCCCTGGAGGCATCTTCCTTCACTTCATTTGATGGGAAAGAGCTTACTCTGCTATACATAAAGAGGCATCTTAAGAATTGCAGAGAAAAAGAAAGAAAGAAAGAAAGAAAGAAAGAAAGAAAGAAAGAAAGAAAGAAAGAAAGAAAGAGTGTTGAGAAAGTATTGATTTCTTTTCAGAAAAGAGTACCTGTTGAATGTTTGACTTTCTGAGAATATATATTTTTAAAGGCCAGCTAGCCACCTTTTAGAAAAAGATAAAGATATGAAGCCATCTGAACCTATATATGTTTAATCCCCATTGAATCTCCAAGCTGGTTGCATTTCAATACTATAATTATATACAACAAACTTGAAGAAAATACTGAGCAGAACCATGCCTAACTCTACATGAAATCCAATTGCAGGAGCAGACTGTTTCCATAATAAATAAGTGTCCTTGTGGTTTATTTATATTAGAAGTTCTCTATGGAATTGTCACAAAACTGTAATTTACCCTGAAATATAATTATACTGAATGTATGTGCATCTAAGTTATAGAGATAAATTGCATTATTTACCAAGAAAAATGCAACTTTGTTTATCACCCCATAAACTAGAAAGAGAAAAACCTGCCATTTCCATTGACCCTGGGCATTTACTTCAGTTTTTTTAAAAAAATTCAAAACTCTTTTTCAACTCACACATAGAATTTATTATTATCCTGACTCAGGAAAGGGGCAAAAGAGATTTTTCAGATACTGCTTAATTTATTGCCATGTTTAAAATTGTTTATTTTGCTTTAACAAATATGGCTGGGTTTAGAAAACTAATTTCAGAAGAAATAAAACTGGATAAACGGGGAGTTGGTACTGTTGGAATTTAAACTGGAGAGCAATGGAAAGGAGTAAACTGATTACTTTTCACTTCTCCCATAAGTATGGTACAGTTTTTTCTGAGCCCAAAGAAAGACACTTTTGTTGCTTTTGACCAATCATAACTTATTTAATTCGGGGACGTGGTGGCTCAGTGGCTAAGATGCTGAGCTTGTCGATCAGGAAGGTCGGCAGTTCAGCGATTCGAATCCCTAGTGCCGCCTAACAGGGTGAGCTCCCGTTACTTGTCCCAGTTTCTGCCAACCTAGCAGTTCTAAAGCACGTAAAAAATGCAAGTAGAAAAATAGGAACCACCTTTGGTGGGAAGGTAACAGCATTCCGTGTGCCTTTGGCATTTAATCATGCTGGCCATGTGACCATGAAGACGTCTTTGGACAGTGCTGGCTCTTTGGCTTTGAAACGGAGATGAGCACTGCCCCCTAGAGTCAAGAACGACTAGCACGTATGTGCAAGGGGAACCTTTACCTTTACCTTAATTTATTTAAGCTTAGTAAATAAGTAGTAAACTGGGTCTGGATAAACTGGATAACTTTAGTAAAGTACTTCTGGGTCCCTTTTGATATAATGTTATTGGGAATGCTGTTTCTGTGCCTCTGGGTGCAACCAATAGCTTTAAAAGTGTGCCAATACTGTGGAACAGCAATCTAATATATTATGGCAGGAATATATTGCAGTTAACACAAAGGTGCCTTTTGAAAAAGGCAAGAGGATTTGTGAAAGTCCAGCTGACTTTTGAAAAAGCACCTTTGAGACAACCATGACCTGGATGACTGAGAATCTCCAGAGACATCTTGCCATTAACTTTGCATGCACTTTATGCAGAGGGATACCTCTTCTGACTTTTAGATAAGTAAATGTGGAGCAAATTTCTACCTATTGTATGATTTGCATATTGATTTCTGACTGCATCATTATTCAGCAAAATGCTTCTATAAAGCTTATTATGAGTTATTTTCTCAAAAAAAAATTTGTTCTAATTATTTTTATGTTGAGAAAATGCTATCTTTTACCTCTATTCCCTTTCATAACTGGAGTTTTGCAGTGTTTTCCTCCCCAAATTTCATTTTATGAATTCACCTTATACAGTATGTATTTGCTGTCATGTAGAACCTAGCAAAATTATCTAATGCCGGGGTGTCAAACTCACGGCGTCACGACGACATCATATGATGTACTGAGACTTTTCCCCCCTTCGGTAAACCGGGCATGGGCGTGGCCAGCATGTGACGCCTCCGGTCCTTGGGCCGGCAGTTTGACAGCCCTCCTATAATGCTACCTCCATGTTTTCTTAAAGAAATTTCCCCTAATTTGATATCCCTCAGCTAGGTTGGGTTGCAGCTCTCAATATTTCCAGCCAGTAATAAACGAGCCTTGGCTATTCTTCCAGAACTTTAAGATGTTTTCCTCTTTTGGAGGAAATGCAAATATCTTTCAAACAGTTTTAAGCTGTTTGAGTTAGCCTACTGACTAAGCTATGGTAGAGTTCCTGGTCCCATAACCTGCATTTCCAATAAAATTCAGTTGATAATACATTTGCTTTCTGTATATGAAGTAAAGAAAATAAATTATGTCCTTTTGCAAAAATAATGTACCTTGAATTGGTTAGGAGTGATCTATAATATTGAATTATTGAGAATATTGAATTAAATTATGTGGGCTTCAGACTTTGATTTTAATTCTATAACAGCAAGAAAATAAACATAGACCTCTGCTATTTTAGCATGACAATGAACACAGATTTTAAAGCTCTCCCATTTTACTAACACAGCATTGTATTCTGTTATAGGAATTCATGACAAGGAGAAAGGACTACATAGGAATAATAAAGAGGGTAGGACATACAGTAATTGACCTACAGGACTGGTGTGTGGTAAACCTTAGAGTCGATCTTTTTGAGAATAAGTAGTGGAAGGGAAAATAACGAAATTGGTCTAAATGTTACAAAGTTCTGAAATAATATATCATTTTTCCCCATTAGGTTCAGAAAGCTGGTACAGTCCTTTAAGTAAAAGTCCTTGTATCACCATTACCTGGAAACAAAGTGTGGTGGTGATTACTTCTCCATTTGAATATTCCTTTACTAAAGTGATAGTAATTAATTTTATAGATGGGGTGTAGGTGTTGTAACAAGCAGGATCTGTTACAATAAGCACATTTTCCTGGAGTACCACAACCAGCTATTAAAAATTGTTAATTGATCTTCAATTATTTTAATCGATGAGCAACAACCTGGAATATTGTGAAATTAAAAAAAAATCTTGCTCTGTATCACTTAATTCTATAGCATTTCAGAATTAGGTTACTTCAAAGTTCCATTGCATGTTATTTACGCTTGCTCCCACCCACCACCCAAGTAGAAAATAATCTTTTTGGACGGAATGAATATACTGAGCAAATCCATGAAATATTGGTATATAGTTTTTCACATAAATTCCATAGAAGAATCTTACAAATACTGGATGAGCTTAGATTTCATAATAGAACTTTTCACTGAGCCCTTGCCCTTTTCTTAATTAATTACTGACGATGCCTTACCTTTCTTTCAATACTGAAAGACAGTTTTGTAATGACCTTTAGGGTGGAAGGACTCAATGCCAGGGGTGAAATGCAAAATATGTTACTATCGGTTCTGTGGGCATGGCCAACTTTTTTTTTTAACTTTTCAAAGCATTTTTTTCTAATGCTTTGAAAAGCCTCTGCCAATCAGGCAACTCAGCTGGGAT
>JANHZT010008518.1:271943-282216 GCA_032468215.1 Stegonotus admiraltiensis | reverse complement strand
TAAATCTCTTCCCCAGTTAATCTTTTTATTTCTCCTTCCTAGTTTCGGTCATTATAATAGTTCTTTTCCTGACATGTCCTTTTGTTCCTAAATGGCCCTGCTGTCCATGTGTTCTATAATGGGAAAATCATCTCCTAGTGCCTGTGGCTTTTTCCCTCTGGGTTGCTTCTATATGTTTCCTGGTCCTGACACTGTCTTGGTGGTGTTCCCTTCCTTCAGCATCTTGTAAGATTCTGTGAGGGGGGGATTTTTCAAGGAAGACTATAGATCTTATTAATAATTATTTTATCAATTAGCTTTAATGTGCATATAGCTTAAGAACTCTGGGGTGGAACCAGGGGTGAAATCCAGCAGGTTCTGACAGGTTCTGGAGAACTGGTAGTGGAAACTTTGAGGAGTTCGGAGAACCAGCAAATACCACAACTGGCTGGTCCCAGAGTGGGATGGGAATGGAGATTTTGCAGTATCCTTCCCCTGCCAAGGCCACTAAGCCACGCCCACAGAACCAGTAGTAAAAAAATTTGAATTCCACCACTGGGTGGAACATAAATATTATAAAATATAGGGTTTTAAAAATATATAGTTAAATATTAAGAACTCATCACTGTTGCTGTTAACTATAAATCACAAGCGATTGATTTTAATAAGTTCCAGGTTTCTCTGGATGTAACGGATGGCTTCAAATTCTAAACTTGGAATAAGCAGTATTATTTTTATCTACATTTTCCAGATGGTCCCTAGTAACTTTGGTTGCATTTTTGTACCGTTCAGTTTAAAATATTGTTTTAACTTAATTCATTCCAACACTCCCTGCAAAGGTGGGCAGGTATTTTTCGATTTCTGTCCTTTCCATATCAACAGTGTGGAAACGCTAAATGTTAGGCATGTCCTTTCTTTTCCCGAGAAGCATTTGCAGAATTTTGGTAAAATCATTTTTTGGGTTAATTTAAAAAAAAATTATTTCCTATATATGTTTTTAAATGCAGGATTTAAACCATGGTTTGAGGGAACAGAATATGACTGACGTCTGCACTCTGCAGACGAATTGTTTACTAACTTCGAGAGTTAAAAAACTCACTCAGCTATTGAACGGCTTTTTCCTGACCGCAGTCCGGCGCGCATGCTCAAACCCGCCAGAGAAATGCATGCTGGAACTTGTAGCTGCAGAAGGAAAAAACTTTGCAAGCATGCCTCTCGTCCCACAATTATTCTTGGGGAGGCAAAAAACATGAGACACTGTTATGCAGTCCACGCGGAGGGGCGGGCAAGTACAGTAAGCGCGCACACGCGTCACCACGGAGGCTAGCAAGGCATGAAAAAAGGAAAACGGGGCGTGGCTCAAACGGCTACGTCAGAGTTGGGAACGAAACAAGAGCCTGTTCGGTTGAGCTCGCTCCTCGACTTGCTCGAATTTAGCGTCTGTCCCTTTAAGCTTGTCCGGGCGCGAGAAAAGGCTGTCTCGCGCCTGCGCATCGGAATATTGACCTCGCGCTCGTTTGGCGCTGCTCGTGACTACTTCTTGTTGTTATTTTTTTTTTCTGAAGGTGGTAGTTGGGTGTGGGGGAGGGTAAAAAATAACGTTTTGCGTTCGATTCTTCCAATTCAACCGATAGAGGCGCCGCCGTTGCCATAGCGACCTGCCCTTCGACGGGCCCGGCCTGGGACGAAGCCCCAGTGGCCGAGGCCATGGAAGAACCCGGGGCAACCGCCTCGGTCTGTGGAGACGCCGCCGACGCCGCGTCTGAAGTGACAGAAATCCTCGTTCCTGGCCCGCAGCCGCTGCGGCTGCTCGAATGGAAAGTAGCGAGCGGAGCGGCCGTGAAAATCGGCTCGGTCTTGGCCGTCTGCGCGCCTATCCAAATCCCAGCGCGGCCGGGCGCGTCGCCTATCGAGCCCGGCCTGCAACGGGCGGCCGAGCGAAAGGTCAAAGCCGAGCGCCCGGGAATCGTACGAGAGCTACGCGCCCAGCCGGGACAAGTCATTCCGCCGGGGTAAGGAAAGGGCGACGACGACGGCAATCTGAGCGGGTGGGCCGATCTCTGAGGGCGCCGCCTCTGATCCGCGGGACCCGAATCCCTCAAGTTTCGGCTTTCGGGCTGTGTGTGTGGAGGGGGGAGCTTCCTGGAGAGATGGCGGCGGGGCTAGCCGGCTCGCTTGCCCGCTCTGCTTGTCCCTTAAGCGCGGTGAAAGATGAGGAGGTTGGGGAAAGCGCGCGAGGGGGCAGGCCGTCCCTTCCCCGCCCTCTAGCGCTGCGGCGCCGGTGACAGCCGAGGCCCCGCTCCTTTTCTTTCTTCCCTCCCCGGTCGCAATCCGACGTCGCCGTCGTGAGGGGAGGCTTTTGCAGGCCTAGGTTGCCGGCGAAGTGGCCGAGGCGACGGGTCCCCAGAAAAGTCTGCCAACCTGCCTCAGAGCCTATATAAGCACCTGACGCTGCGTGAAGGGGAGGAGGGATCCTGCGGGCAGCGCAAGAAAAAGCCGCAGTCTGCATCTTATGAGAGGGCGCTCGATGAATTGGACTTTTCTTTTTATTAAGTCTCTTGGATTTCCCCCTCCCCTTTTAGGGGGGAAGTGGGAGGAGTGACTAATTGAAACCAAAGCCTAACAATTCGGAAAGATGAAAGTAAAATCGAGGGCTCAAACCCTGCCCCTTTATTAATTTTCCTTGTGTTTACATTTTGATTATGTATCCGGGATGGCTGAGCTTTCATTCAATGCCATTTCTGTAACTGTATTAAGGGAGATAGTATAAAAAGTCCATATAGACAGACACTGGCAAATCATTTGCAGATAACTTGAATTACTTAGGTCAGAAGAATGGATGATTGCCATTAATTCTTTTTCCGTGACAGTAATGTGTGATCATCTCTGATGCCCTGGTAGATTTTAATAAGTTAATGTTTTATGACCGTCTGATTAAATCAAAAGACTTAGAAATAACTACACTGGCTAACTAGAGATTACAATATGTTTCGAAGATTTTCAATTGTTAAGATGTGCAAGTTCTGTTAAGTTGCACAGCTGCTTTCTAGATCCAGTGGTTTCAGAGGAAGAGTACGCTGAACAGTGTGAAATACCATTTTTTATTTATTTTACTATATTCATTTGCAATGCCAAATCATCCTATTCTCAGAAAACTTTCAGAATAGCATCTATTACTTAGATACATTCAGAGAGAAAGATGAAAGAATGCAGCTAACAGATATATTGCAAATAAACAGTATTGCAGAAAACTGATTTTTTTAAAAATAACTATAATAAATGTATTGACTTTCATTTATAATGACTTTTCAGTGAGAAGTCATTCCTTAATGGAAAAAATATCTTCAAAAATGCTTCCAGTGCACAGAATTGATTTAATTAAATATAACTTCATGAGAAATAATAATATTCATAAATCTCAGTGTGTGGTTTGGAACTCTGTAAAACTCAAAATTAGTATTTTTATTTACTTTTGAATTATACCTAGAAAGAACCTAGAACATTTTCAGGAAGTTTATATTTTTCTTCCTAGTATTTATCCCTCAAGTGCAGGGTCTTCTTGATCTCTTGGTTGTGACAGGAATTGACCAACTAGTTGTCACCTAAGCCTGACATTGTGGACAGTGACTAGTCTAAAGTCACCCAGCCAGCTTTCATGCCTAAGGTGATACTAAAACACACTCTCTCCTGGTTTCCAGCTTGGTGCCTTAACCACCCAGACCAAATGGGCTGTTATAGTCTAAATTAGAAACTAGTCCACAGGAAGTGTACCTCAGTAATCTTAAGGCAAAGATACATACATTACATATGCATTTTCCTAAGGAAGGATTAAATTAGTATGCTGTTTTACATTGCATACTCATAATCAAAACTGGAATGAAAAGTATTCCTGAGTACAGCCATGTCGTTAATATCGAATATGATTGCATCCAGAAATTGCCAAATGTCATTTGATTGATTACCGCTCCCTACCTACAAACAACATATTTAGAACAGCAACTAAAGTGGATAATAATAGATAAATTGAGGTTCTGAAATCCAAGTTGTTCCAAACAGTAGAAATTTGATTTTTTTAATATATATTTTTTGTACATTTGAAAGAGCAGTCAGATTGCTGCAGAAGGATAGCTTTCCCTGTTACGTTTGCCTTCTAGAATTACCTGTTAAATGCTTGATTCTTGATATTTTATGGACATACGTGTGTGATTTCCTTGGCTATTTTTAATGAAAGATACAGTAATTTTCTTGCTACCTATCTTACTAATAAGTTGTGAAAATTACTAGTGCTTTTACCTTTGTTTTAATCGAGGAAGATATTATTGACTGGAGTTAGGGACAGGTGTTTTTATAAAATAGGAACAGTTACAGCAGGACTCTCGTTCAACCACAAGTTCTTCCTAAATCTTGACTGACTTTAATTTCATCTTATTCACCTTAGGTGTCATATTACTGAATTATGCCGTAGTATTGGCTTTGACTGTTACACCCAGATTAAATTAAATGCAACTGATAGTTTTATTGAATATGACTGGCATGCCCTTGGATATTTACTTTCTTGCAGTTCCATTTAATGGTTTAAAGAGGCTATTCATTTGTTTGAATATTTCAGGGTTTCAAAGTGGGGAGAGAATGGGCCTGTATTAGCGCTCCATCCTTTCCTCTTTCCTCCCTTTATGCGTTCAGCTGGAGATCTGAAGAAAAATGAAACAAAATGAAAAATGAACTCATATTGGCTTCAGTAGAAATACAACTTTCTATGCAATTCAGATTCTGAATAAAGCAAAGTTTTTGATCATACTGACACTCTACTCTTTATTTCAAACCAAAACAAGTATAATTCCTTTTTACCTGAAACTATGGGAATGGGTTTTTCCCATAGTTTTCAGATTGTAGTTTTTCTATTTGTTCTAGTAAAATGATTGAAAATGTTGTGGGTATTTTGCTTACAGGGACATTTTTTTCAAGAATCTTTTATATATAAATATGAAGAGCCATATCATGAAGAAATATAAAACTGAAATAATTTTTCTTTACTTGGGATAATTAAGTAAACAGCACATTAGAAGTGAAGGAAATTCAGCTTTATTCTCCCATGATATTAATGGTGTTGGAGCAAGTGTCAGCCACCCTTTCTACATTTGGAATTTTTCCCAGAATTTCTATAAATCATTAAAGATTTCTAAATTCTCGGGATTTTGGTTATTTAAAAAAAAATACTTTTTAATGTTGGAAGTTATAAACGGAATTTGGGGTGTTTCATATTTGTGATGTAAATGGTATATTTGCAGACCAGCCATTTTGACATTAAAATACTATCTACAAAAATGTCATAAAGAATAAATGCATTTGCCCTTAGAAGATTGTGTGGAATAAAAATGCTGGTAACAATTTATACAAAAAGAAAACCCTTTGAATTTTGTACGCTGAGGTGAGACTATGTGATGTTATTGTATAATATGTGACCTATTTATTTTCCCCACTATATGGTTTGTGCCACTGTATGTGTCAGTTTAAATGCTTAATCAATTTTATAACACTGTCTTGTAAAAAGAATTGTCACAGGGTTGTGGCAGTGTTGACTCTAGTAATCCTGTGACATTCTCATATACTACTTCGTTCACAATTGCGCACAAGTAATGTTCACTTATTATGGAATCGGTAATGAAGTCCAGACTGATGTGTATCTTATTCCACTATCTCTTAATCTGTGTTCATGGAACATCAGTATTCACCTGATATTTGAAGGAAATCTGCAAGCTGGCCCTAAGAATCTAAGTTTTCTGGATCTTGGATCCATGTAATTTAGTTCATCATCAAAAAGTAGTGAAAGTTTAACCAACGATTTCTTCAAGATAATTTTGTGACAGTGGATTTTTAATACTCATTTCAGCCAAGTTCATATACCAAAATAAGCTGAATATTACGAAGACGTGTTTAAAAATCTTCTAAATATTATAATCAGTAATTACATATGCAACTGCATGTGCCCTATTAAAATTTATTCTGATTATTGTCTTTATTTACCCCATATAAAGACTATATTCAAAATCTCTATATATGGGGAAAATAAAATAATAATATTATTACTGAAGCTGTTCATAGCTGTTCCTCATTCATAATTGGTCATAGAGGTTTCTTGTTTGAAAAATCATTTTGCTGGTTGAAAAATTAAAGAAATATTTCTTGTGTAAAATAAAATAGCATGTAAACATAAATAATATACATTATCTATTTAGTGTCTTGTTTACAGAGATTGGATATAATTTACACAACTTAGTTTTGATGGAAACTGAAATTTGATCAAGTCATTTTTTTCTTAAATCAGATTCTTTATTGTTTTTCAGAGGTGTACTGCTAAGGCTAGAAGCATGTAGCCATCCTGTTGTTATGAAAGGTTTATGTGCAGAATGTGGTCAAGATTTGACACAGTAAGTACTATTATATGGAGCTGGATTTCTCTTAGTTATATAGGACTAAAATTGAGGATTACAGAGATTACGACCAGAATTGAGCCCAAAATTTCTGCTGCTAAGTAAAATATTTGTTAAGTGAGTTTTGCCCTATTTTATGACATTTCTTGCCACAGTTAAATGAATCACTGCAATTGTTTGGTTAGTAACACAGTTGTTAAGTGAATCTGGTTTCCTCATTGACTTTGCTTGTTAGAAGGTTACAAAAGGTGATCACATGACTTCAGGACATTGCAACTATCATAAATCTGAGACATTTGCTAAGCATCTGAATTTTGATCACATGGCCATAGGGATGTGGCAATGGTCATAAGTGTCAAAAATGATTATAACGCACTTTTTTCAGTGCCGT
Organism: Stegonotus admiraltiensis; assembly: GCA_032468215.1. Taxonomy (NCBI): domain Eukaryota; kingdom Metazoa; phylum Chordata; class Lepidosauria; order Squamata; family Colubridae; genus Stegonotus; species Stegonotus admiraltiensis. The sequence continues at coordinate 275,415 of JANHZT010008518.1, read as the reverse complement.
TGTAACTGAAGTGTTGATTTCAGTGCTGTTGTAAGTGTGGATTTAAAAGTTGGTATAGGTAGTCCTCGACTTACAACTGTTCATTTATTGACCATTCAAAGTTACATCAGCACTAAAAAAAAGTGACTTCTGACCATTTTTCACACTTACGACCGTTGCAACATCCCCACGGTCATGTGAGCAAAATTCAGGTGCTTAGCAACTGACTCATATTTATGTTGATTGCAGTGTCCCGGGGTCATGGGATCACCTTTTGCAACAATCTGACAAGCAGAGTGAATGGGGAAGCCAGATTCCCTTAACAACTTTGTTATTAACTGAACAGCTGCAGTGACTCACTTAACAACTATGGCAAGAAAGGTTGTAAAATGGGCCAAAATTCACTTAACAAATATCTCAGCAACAGAAATTTTGGGCTCAATTGTTGTAACTTGAGGATTTCCTATACATAAAACCATAGTATATTGTGTAAAAACAAAAAATAGTCATACTATGGAATATATATTAATTGCTTATCATATATGAATATAACAGTATAGAACCAGATTGATCACAATTATTTTTTACTGAGAGATTCATTTTTCAGTATTCAGTTAGTAGAAGTGTGTTCTTGTCCTTCATTTTAGAACTCCCTGCAAAGTAAGCTAATCACAAAAGCATTTGATTAAAACTCAACCAGGTATTTAGTATCCTAGTCACTTTCTCCTCAAAGGAAGGGAGAAATATGGACAGTCCCTCTTCCTTATTGAGGGCTAGTGAAGAGTAAATCAAAGGAAATGAAGCTGGGAAGGCAGCAGTGGAATTGATGCTAATTCTCCCAGTAGCACCTCAAGTCCCCTCTGAAGCACATGGCATATCCAGTCCAAATCTTGATCTTTAATGAGACTGTCCAAAATAGATTTTAAAGCTGTATAATATACAACAAGAGCCAGAAATCCCATTTTGGGAAAGACCTTGCATTTATTGCCTATTCTTTGAATAAACCTTGAGTGCTTGAAGGTTTGTCAGGTTTTCAAAGTATAATTTTTTACGTTTTTAAAAAAAAATCTTGCCTTTATTGAGTTTTTATAAATAACTCAAGGTGGTGAACATTCCTAATATTCCTTCCTCCTGTTTTCCCCACAACAGCCCTGTGAGGTGAGTTGTGCTGGGAGAGCGTGACTAGCCCAAAGTTACCCAACTGGATTTCATGCCTAAGGCAGGACTAGAACTCACAGTTTCTTGGATGGGGATGTGTGTGTGTTATGATGTTATCTGGCAATTAAGCACAGTGTTTACTTGTGTACACCAACGACTACTTAACACGTAAAATGTATGAGATGGTTGTGAAAATTCATAGCACAGTAAGTTGGTTGGCCCTTTACCTTTTGACAGTTTATCAATTCATTTAATATTCTGTGTTCCTTTTCCCTCAATTATTAGGTTACAAAGCAAGAATGGAAAACAAAACATGCCCGTTTCCACAGCAACTGTATCAATGGTTCATAGTGTCCCAGAATTGATGGTTAGCTCCGAGGCAAGTATACTGCTCCTCCTTTGTTTTTAGTAGAAGTCCAGAATTCAGCATATTTCATTAGAGATATTTCTTCATAATACATATGTTGTCCATCTTAGCCAGTATTGGAACTGAAAGCAATTTAATTTCAGAAATTCTTTCATGAGCTATTTAAAAAAAACAGCTTTTGATAATGGAACAGTTGCCTATTTTAAATGTCAGTATTAAATAGAAAGATGGCATATAAATCATGTAAATTCCCAAAACAGGAAAATGGTCTTCTGCTGTACTGTGTGTTACCCATGTTTATTATATGTATGTTCCCTTTTGAAAAAAAAACCACACTAATCATATTCTGATCCTATCTTTTCTCATTGTACTTGGTGGGACATAATTGTGGGACTTATCTCTGAGGTGTTACATCTATTCTTACATTCAGCTTAATATGCTAAGTTTGGAATACAGTATCTATCCCTAGCATATGTTTTCAGGAATGATAATAAAAACACGTTTAACTATATTTTGTAAAGTTTTTTTTCTTCATTTAAATGAAGCATTATACATAGTATGACCAGTTATTTATGCATCAATGGAATAACAAATACGCAGAATTTAGTTGTACACCATTCTTTCTCACAGTACAAAACAGTTATGTAGGAAAACATTCTGTTCTTCTTCTTCACATGCATCTGCTGCTTACTGTGAATAAAAATAAAACCATATTGCTAGAAAATTTCATAATTAAAATGTTAGTTTTAATTTAAACGTTAATCTATTTTGAATAAATAGGTAAGTTTTTACAGGCTTGAACCTGAAACACTGCTACTCTCAGAATTCTAAGTTCCTCATTACAATTGAAAAATAAATAGAAATATATTTCTCCTCTTTTGCGCCTATGGTGTTTGCATTTGCATTTCCATTTAATATAATATATATATTTATTTTAGCAAGCTGAACAGTTGGGAAGAGAAGATCAGGAAAGGCTACGCCGAAATCGAAAACTTGTGCTGATGGTAGATTTGGATCAGACATTGATTCATACCACAGAGCAACACTGTCCACAGATGTCTAACAGAGTAAAGCAACTTTATTAATTACTACTCTATATAATAAGTATAAAATCATTTAAAATAATACTTTAAAGTGAAACTGTTTTGTATGAATTAAACAATTTCTTACTCATTTGATGCATGACTATTGAACTTAGCAGAATAGTAGAATAATAGAATACTATAGTTTTCTACAGTAGTGTAGTAGTAGTAGTGTGTAGTAATTTCTATTTGGGAGGGACATCATACTGTGATTTGTCTGTGGAGCCTGACCTAATTTCTTTGGAATCCAGCCATGGTTTTCTTTTGGAGCATGCAGATTTTTCCTCATTATTCATATAAGTTATCCATACATATGACATAATGTCTTAAGGTCTTACTGTGGATCTTTCTCTCCCTCAGGGAATATTTCATTATCAGTTAGGTCGAGGTGAACCTATGCTCCATACACGATTGCGACCTCATTGTAAAGAATTCCTAGAAAAAATTGCTAAGTTGTATGAGCTGCATGTTTTCACATTTGGGAGCCGGCTTTATGCACATACTATTGCTGGTAAGTAGTACTCTGCATTAATAGATATTCCATACTTCTCAGGCTATTTTCCAATAAGTTTTCAAATCTATGTGCATTGAAACTTTAATTATAATGCTCCTGAAACCTAAAAATATTAGTATGTCAGTTATGTACTCATTTCTAACAATCCTATACAGGTAGCCCTTGCTTAATGATCCCAATTGGGACCAAACATTTCTTGTCACTCAGCTATGCAGTTGTTAGGCAAAACATCACATGGCTACATCACTTAGCAATAGCAATTCCAGTAGTCCAGGTTCTTGTCATTAGACTAGATCCGTGATGGCGAACCTATGGCACGGGTGCCACAGGTGGCACGTGGAGCCATATTGGTGGGCACGCGAGCTCAGCTCC
>JANHZT010008518.1:252897-271843 GCA_032468215.1 Stegonotus admiraltiensis | reverse complement strand
CCCAGGCTCCTAGAAAGGCTCTGGAGCCTGGGGAGAGCGAAAAACAGACCTAACGGGCCCACCGGGCCATCATGTGCTAAAAGCAGAGGGAACACGGGGGGACGGGACACAAAGAATTATGGATGTGGGCACACGTGCGTGTGACACCCCCCCCACACGCTTTTGGCAAGCGATGGCAAAAAGGTTAGCCATCACTGGACTAGATCCTCATACTTCTGCTCTGCTCTGCTCACCTCCACTTCAACTCTCCCTACCACTATACCCCCTCATACCTTTGCCTTTTTTGGCCGCACAGCATATTAGTGCCATTATTTATTCCTGCAGCCCTCCACCGCCTCCCCCCCCATTGACCTTTACCATCTTCTTCTATTATTGACGAGGTGCACCTGGTCAAGACAGCTGCTGGCCCTTTGCGAGGTCAGCAGGAGGAGGAAGAAGACTGGAGGTGACACAGGGGAAACAGGAATAGGCAGTGGAACGCAGGGTGGCCAAACAGGGCAGAGATGGAAGGGAGTTGGCTGGGTGGGTGGGTGGAGAGTTCAAGCACACATTATGGCAGTAAATGTGGATGGCTGCCAAGCACCTGAATTTTGATCAGCTGATCATGGGGATGCTGCAATAGCCATAATGTCAAGCATTAGCTATAAGTACTGTACTTTTCGGAGTATAAGCCATACTTCCCCCCACCCCCAAAAAAAGAGGGTGGAAATGTTGGTGCATCTTATACACTGAATACAGCCATTTTTGGCCTCCCAAAGCCCTGCCCTGCGCGTCCTGTTTATTGCAAAAACCGGGCACGCAGAGGCTTTGGGAGGCCTGAAGGGTGCTCCTGGGGGCCAGGGAGGGTAAAACCCTTTTTTTTTTCTTGGTTGCCTGTTCGAAATCTTGGTACGTCTTATATACCGGTGTGTCTTATAGTCTGAAAAATACAGTACCATTCATTTAGCACTGTTATAACTTCGAGCGATTAATCACTAAATAGTCACTAAGCGAGGGCTACCTGAATTGGAAATAATTAACAGAATGTTTTAAGTTAAATATTCATCCCTTATATAAAACATTTAGCTACCTAAAGAGGAATAAGAATATAAATATTTCAACAAACAGTAGTGCATTGTTTGAACCAGTTGTAGAGCTGTGTCTCGTGATTAAAATTCAGTGTTGGAATTTTAATCCTATTTTGATCCAGCATTTTTAAAATTCTGTTGACATTTCTGAATTTTCTGAAAGTGTGAAAAAACATAATTAAGGATATCTATAGTTAAATGACCAGCTGTGTATTCTGCATATCCTTGTTTTTGAATTAATTTCAGCTTTATCTGATGATCACTCACTCTATAAACTATCTAAATAGAATCCTGAATTAATAGATGAAGGTGGATATATGTTTCATTCTTTTATAGTATAAAACAGCTCATTCTCATTCCAAAATTAGCCTTATTGAGTAAATTATGAATAACCACTAGCAAGGATTATGAGGAAAATATAGAATGTATGTATATTTAATAATTAAATAATTCTGCTAATTGCTTTAATAATATACTATACAACTATTCTCTTATGCTGTTGTTATTTATCCATATATTCAAGAATTAACAGTATTTATTTCACAGTTTGATTGAGTCACCTGATAAATTGCTTAAATAAATAAGGGTATTAAAACAAATTGTTTTAATTTGATATTTTCTAGCTCAGGAATCTACAGAAGTAGAGTTACCTTGGGTTTTTTTCTTTTACTTTTCCTAGTTTTCAAAGACTGACAAAATTTATCCAGCTAAAAATGCAAAGATTTGTCTGCATGTAAATATTGTTGCATGGGAACATTTGTTGTATACAATAGGTAAAACCTGGAATGGGTAATTTGTGACGTTTGGCCCTGTGCTGACACTTCAGCTCTGAGAACTGTTCTCAGATTAGGTGGAACTAAAATTTTTAGCCTATTTTTACATATATATGTTTTTAGGTTTGGGCAGGATGGAAAAGGACCAGAACTTTGCAGTTTACTTCTTGAAAAGCTTGAAAAGTGTAAAAAAAGAATCAAGCTGATTTTTTGCAATTGGGGATTGAATGGTATGCAATCCCATCCCCATCCATAACATAAATAAATTGGGCTAAAAATGTCAGCACTCTCCATTCCAGTGTTATCATAGTGTCTTTAACTATGATCCTACTGCTCCCAAGACAGGGCAGAAGGACAAACTGAAAAAGTTTTTTTATCCATACTATAAACAAATACGATTATAAGAAAAATAATAGAATAGGGCATTTGTTGTTTTCTTAAACCAATATCCTGAATTAATAAGTAGAAAAAAGTAATCATGTTTCTTTCTTCTCCAGTCGATTTGGTATTATTGCATATGTTTACCCCTACAAATCCCATTTAGATCAGATAAAATCTTGTGCCAAAATTTTTAAATGCTATTATTAGTTTCAGGATAATTATTTTATGTTTATGTATAAATAGTATTGACAATATCATATTATTGTAAGCTCTGCCAATTGATTCAAAAACCATGTTTCAGAAGAAAATCAGATTGTTTATTTATATACAAATCTGTCTGGCCCATAATGAACAATGGGTTCATTTAACAACCATGCCATTTGCTTAATGACCACATTATTCACTTTATGACTGCCAACATTTGCAAAAATGGGTTGTAAAATTGAAAAATTGGTTCAGTCACATGATGATCCACTTTACAACCATCAGAACTTATGAGTATAATTGCCAGGATCAGGTATGGACTACCTGTATGTTTTATTTGCTTATGAAGCTTTTACCCATTTCCTTACCTTTCATATCAAGCCTGTTACGTCTGTATGATTCTCTGCTAAATATGATACTACTTTTTAGAATCCTAATGCTATAAAGTTGAAAGAGGTGATTTGAAGCTTTGATTAGTTCTCAACGCAGAGATCCAAATTCAGCATCAGCAACAAATGGTTCACAAACACGTCCACTGAAGAAGGAAGTCTGTCATGTTTGTAAAATGATTCCACTATGGAACTGCTGTTTTTAGTATTTTTTTCTAACATTCATTTGGGATCTGTCTAGTAATGTAAATGCATTGTTCCTAGGCACGTATTCTAGAATGAAACATGTTTTGATTTTCCTTCTGACATAGTTTCACAAGAATGCTATTGTGCATCTCTCTAAACTTCCTTCTCTTCTGGCTAATTATATCCAGCTCATCCAGTTTTTTCATAAGATTTAGTTACAGTTTTTCATCTTCTGTAACAGTTTTCCTACTTGGAATCTGTTTCAGTGAAGCCAGACTGGACCCAGTGCTGAAGTTGATTACTTTCTATGTCTTGTAACCTTTATTTATGTTGATTCATTTGCCTCTTTCCTGACCTTATCACACTAATCAGTTATTATTCTAAGATCTTTTTCATAGGTTCTGTTACCAAGCCAGGTATCTCCTATCCTGTTCCTATGTATTTAATTTTTTAAACTTTTTAAAAAAGTTTCTACTTCATTAAATTTCATTGTTAGTTTCAGCATATTTCTCTAACCTATCAGGATACTTTTAAATTTTGTTTGCATATTATATAAATAACCAATCCAATTTTGTGCTATCTGCAGATTTGATAAACATTCTTTCAGCTTCTTTACCCAGAAACAAGAGGACTAGGATTGAGCCCTGTCGCACCTGTCAGTTTCTTCAGTTTCATGAAAAGCCATTGATGAGCACCCTATGAATCCAATTTTTGAGCCAACCAGATACCTATCTGTCCTACCAGTCAGCCCACACAGAATTGCCAAAGAGAATGTCATGGGGCGTTTTGCCAAATATTGTATACAAATAGTCCTCTGTTATTGATAGTAACTGGGAATTTCCATTGCTAAGTAATGTGGTTGTCAAATTCAATGTCACATAACTGCACCATTTAGGCATGGCAGTTACAGTATAAGTGCAATTTCATGTGGTTCTCATTTGCAACTTCCTGCCAGCTTCCCTGCTTACTTTGCTTGTGAGGAGCTGTCAGTGAAGGTCGCAAATGGCAATCACGTGACTGGAACACTGCAAACTTGTAATTATGAGGCAGCCGGCAAACACCAGAATCACAATCTCCTAACTGGAGAGACATTGACTATAACTTCAGAGTCAGTTGTAAGTACCACTTGTTCAGCACTATTGTAACTGAACAGCCGTTGAATGAGTGGTCACTAAGTGAGGACCATCTGGACTGAAATGAAGATACATTATATCTGTATGAGATAAGACTTGTCTGGCAAAGCCTTGCAGACTTTTACTAATTAACTACAGTATTTTTAAGGGGCTTACAGATTGAGCTATTTAGGATCTGTTTATGATCAATTTTAAATATTTCCAAGTATCTGCCACTCAGGCTGGCATCTCTCAACCAACCAACCATCCTCATCCCTTTCTCATTCCTACTTCCAATTCTATCTTTTTTAGCTTAAAACTTTAATTGAAGCTTTTCTCATCAAGACAAGCAGAAATCTTCCACACTTTTCTCTTATCCCAGATTGTCCAGCCTGTCATACCATAGAACTTTTCTCTTATCCCAGATTGTCCAGCCTGTCATACCATAGAACTTCTCAGTATATGTCCTTAAGGCTGCTGATGGTAATTGGATAAGTGTTTCAGGCCTTCAGATCTGCCAGAGTTTCCAGGAAGGATTCATGGGTATTGCTGGAGCCTAGCCCCACCACTCACATTCTCACTTGCGGCCTAGGGCCAGCAATTTGGCCTTCTCCAAGTGACCATTCAGTTTCTCCATTGTTCTCCCAGTCATCAGATACAGTACAAAATATCTGGTTAATAAGATCCAACAGAACAGAATAACAGAGTTGGAAAGTACTAGGTCTGAGTAGTACACAATTATTCACCAGAAGTGTTCTGAAAAAGTACAATTTCACTACCTTCTGAAAGTGTTCCAGAATATATCTGCCATTAGTTCTCAATAATGCTTCCTGGCTTCAGCCCTTCTTAGCTCTTGAAATTTGGGTACTCCAGACAGCTTCTGAGAAGACTTCGGCTTGATTGCTGGGGATAGTTTTGAAGATACCTATAGTGTAGTGCAACCCATTCTTTGAGCATTAGTAGGCCATCCCTAGGTCTAATGATCCTTCTGTGCATGTCACTTAATCAGGATGTATAATTTCTGTCAAAAAGCAGTGTTAATTAAAAACACCTCTCTTCCAAACCATCAGCTCTTACATCATCTTTGTAATCTACGGAGTTCATGGTTTTTGATCAATACTACCACAAACCAAGTACTATCCCTCTATCCCAGGGCTGGGCAATTGATTTTCTAGGGGAACTGTTATGGAAGGCCAAATCAAGGTAACCCGATTTGATGTCCTCAAACTCCATCACCTCAACTTCTCAGATTGCTTCAGGCAAAGGGTGAGTACCACACAGACACAGAAAAGTACTTTCTCTCATCAGCCAACTGAAGGAGCACATAGTGATTGGACAGAGCCAGACCTGACTCAGTGGCTTCTCCTGCCCCCTGCAGCTTGCTTATTTATATTTATGGGCTGAACAGGAACAGCCAGAGGGCCGGATGTGGCCAGGGGGCATAAAATGCCTGGATCTGCTCTATCTTCCTGGCTCTATGTCCCATTGGGTCCTTATTCAGCTTGCTCCAAACTTCTCCACAAACCCAAATGCAACACAATGGGATGGCAGAAATATATATATGAATAACATTATTTTGGTAGACAGATCCCTTTCATCTCCCCAGAATTGTAAAATTTTAAAGGAAAACACATTATGATTATGTAATGCTACAGTTATTTGTTCATTTTAATTTTAACTTCTGTGGCCAAGACTGGATCTCTTGGTGGCTTTCAGAAAATTAAAAGTAGAGAACATTCATCCTGGGGAGAAAGAGAATACAAATTGATTACTACAAATGGCAGATTCACACATCATCCTAGCTTAGTCCTTGTGAGAACAGCCAGGTCTTTTAGGCTCTTTTAGAGAACAGGAAAGGGTTAGAGTAATGTGGACTTCGGAAAAGATGCTGTTCCAAAGAGCAGGGACAGCAACAGAAAATGCATACCACCTTGATCCTATAAGGTTACATTTTCTGATAGACAGGAGCTTGAACACACCAGTCCCATTATATTTTATGGAATGAGCAAAAGCAGTTGGAGAAGGCAGCTGTGCAAATACCAAAATCCCTTGCCACGCTGGGCATTAAAGTTTACTATCATCTTAAAGGGTCTACCACAACTCGCCATGACCAACTCATAGCCAACTCGCCACAGGACAATTCACCATGACCAACTTGTCACAGGACAGCTCGCCTCCAGACAAGAGTTACACTAATACTGAATAAATAGTGCGATGAAATCATTAAAGAAAGGATGCCAAAGGAGGGAAAATGAAATGTGAATGACAAAAATTTAAAACTATTTTAAATAATTGAATTGAATTGTGTTGCAGCGAGTTGTCTTGCAACAAATTGGCTGTCACGAATTGGCCATGGCAAGTTGGCATAGACCCTTTAAGATGCTAGTAAACTTCAAAGCCCAGTATGGCATAGGATTTGGATATTTGCACAATTGCCTTTCTCCAACTGCTTTTGCCCATTCCATAAAATATAAAGGGACTGGTGTGTTCGTGCTCCTGTCTATCACAAAATGTAATCTTATGTGACCTGGTACGGCTGACTTGATAATTGAACAGGTGCAAAAACTTCAAGTAACCTTTTACACTACAAATACCTTGGCCCAGAGTCCACTGAAGCTGGGCAATTAATAGATTAAAATATACAACAACATAATAATGCATATGGTACAGGTACTATGAGCCGTGGTGGCGCAGTGGTTAGAATGCAGTACTGTAGGCTACTGCTGACTGCCAGCTGCTGGCAGTTCGATTCTCACTGGCTCAAGCTTGACTCAGCCTTCCATCCTTCCAAGATGGGTAAAATGAGGACCCAGATTGTTGGGGGTAATATGCTGACTCTGTAAATCTCTTAGAAGGGCTGTAAAACATTGTTACGTGGTATATACTGTAAGTCTAAATGTTATTGCTGTTGATACTAAAAGGGCAAATGCTATCTTGGCATGCTTTAACGGGGATAGAGTTCAGATCAAAGGACTACTATTAAATTCTACTCTGCCTGGTCCAAACCCTTCTTGGAATATAGTATTCAAAAAGAACAGTAACATACTGGAACAAGTTTAAAGAAAACAGTGCAGGGTCTGGAAATCAAGCCCTATGAGAAACATTAAAGGATGTTGGTCATCTTTGGTCTTTAGAAGAGATGATTGAAGGGACATAATAGGCTTTAAATAGGCTTTATTATATAGTAGACGGAGTCAGCTTATTCTCTATTATCCCAGTGAGCGGGATCAAACTAATACTTGAAAGCTACAGGAATTAGATTCAGAATAGACATCAAGAAGAGCCCCCTGATGTATAGCTGTCAGTTTGTACAGCTGCTGCACAAAGTGATGAGTTGTCCTGCCCCAGAGGTCTTCAAACAGGGTGGATGGTCATCTGTTAGATGCACTGCTGGATCCTGCACTGAGAAAGAGGTTGGAACGTACTCTTAAGGTTATTTCCAGCTCTAGATTTTGTGATAATTTTTTTAAAAAAATTCATAGAGACATATATAGCAGATCATACATAATTTAAACTCTAGATGGCAGCATTTTGCAGCTAAATGTATGATATTTTTAAAAATGCATTTAACAGATGCTGTTTTAATTTTTAAAAATACTTTTGTTCTACATTAAAATCAAATAAGACTTTTTTTCAGTTTTGACAAAAACATTTTACATCTGTGCCTGAAGTAATGTTTCTTAAATTTTACATATATACCCAATGCTTAGAATTTGTCAGGAAAGAAACATTTCTGCTCATATCTTACAAAGTTGTTATTTTTAAGTAGCTATGGTAAATTATTTAATATGTGGGTACATATATCCATATGCATTTCATTTTCATCTTAGACATTGTTGCAGAATAAATAATATATTGTTTTTCTTGATGTATGATCAGGGCAGGGGCTTGATAATTTTCTGATTTTATTGGTGATTTGAGCATGGAAAGAGACATTTTATATGGATTTTGATTTTTATGACTAGGCTGTTTCAAGCGTTTGTTCTTCCATTTATACGTTCAATATGTTTTCAGTATAGTGGATATTGGTCTGAACTCTTCAAAGTTTCATTTTTCCATGCATAGTATTTACATATAATATACATAAAACTATGGGAGAAGTTGTCCAGAGTTTGGGAGTTGAGTGGCACTATTATGCTAATGTACAGCTTTTGCTCTCTCTTCTAACAAAATCCAAGAATTTTCTAAATGAGACCCTATAGTAGTAGATTGGATGAGGGTGAACAAGTTAGGGCTTGATCCAAATCATATAGGACTGTTTCAGATAAGTCAAAATGCAGATTAATAATAGACATTCAATTTGCACTGAGTGGGATTGTATTTATTTATTTAATATATATCCTACTTTATTGTTTCTTTATAAACAACTCAAGGCAGCTAACATACCTAATATTCCTTTCTCCTCTTTTCTCCACAACAATAACCCTGTGAGGTGGTTTGGGCTCAGAAATGGTGACTAGAACTCATGTTCTCTCGCTTTCTAACCACTATACCACACTGGCTTTCAATCAGATTGCGACTAAAACAACTATTCACAACGTAAATGCTCTCCAGTTCTCAGCTCTTTTTGAGAAAATGTTGAGAGTTGTAGGTTAAAAGTATAGATAAAATGCAGATTGAGAATGGCTATTGTTAAAGAGCCCGAGTCATAGTTTGGATGTGCTTGTGAATTTACCCACAAACATGAAGATCCAGGGAGACCAACAGAAATGTGTTTATGCCAGAGTCTGGCTCACCAAATAAGTTCATTTTCTGGAGACGCTAAACATGATTGTTATGACATATGCCTAGAATACATATTACATGGATTTGCACTCTACATGAAAAATATTTGGTGACACTAGCTATTCCACTGAAGTCTATTGACAAGTGCCCGTTAAAGGATATGACTGCTCTAGGTTGAATTAAAGTCTAATTATATTCTATAAATTGCAGATTGAGACTAACTATCTGAATATATGCATGTGCGCACACACATACATATATACACACAGAAACACACACATCCTTTATGAGCTTGCCAGGCTTTAGGTTATTTAGGACTTTAATCCTGCCATCATTTAGATGCATTTTTATAAGAATGCAAGAGAAACAATTTTCTGGCTGTTTCTATATTTATAATTCTTCATAAAAGAAGGCACGACTAAACTGTCTGCCCTTTCGAGCATTTGGTTTCATAGCAAAGTATATAAGAGTACATTGATTGTCATGTTGTTCCTTTGCTTTAAATGTACTTAAGTATGCATACATTAATTCATACAGACTAGGAAATTATAATTAAATTCCAAAAAAGATGACATTGGGAAATAAATTTTTATTTCTATAAGTCTTGCCTTGTCTGCAGTCAGTTTTGAGAAAGCCTCTGTGTGTGTGTGTGTGTGTGTGTGTGTGTGTGTGTGTGTGTGTATGAGGAAATGTTGGCTAAATATAGGCTGTTAATCTAGTCAGAATTTGTTTCTTATGTAGTTACAGATATAGAAAAATAATTGACTACGTCCCGGTTTTATTTATTGAAATGTATTTTATTTTAATATATTTATGTCCTTTTGTTTTCCAAGTTAAGTGGCTTGTTTCACTTCAGTAACTATGCATTTTTCTAAAGTTTATCTGGTGATGATTCTCTTTAGCTAATCTTTTCAATTCGTTATGCCTAGGTACTGCAGGGGTCTCACAACAGGGATGATTCTACATGAATTTGCTGAAATTCTTAAGCAAACGCGGGTGAGTTAAGGTTGAATTTCTATCCTTAACTCTCACATTTTCTTGCTTTTGTGGGTTTTAAGTTACTACTTTAAGATGCAGTCCTTTTGGCCTACATGTATCAGCTGTAATAAATGACCAGTGATATCTGGAGGTGTTTTGCTAAAAGTCTTTTAACATAGAAAATGCTGTATAGTTGCCAATAGATTGCTCTAAGTGCATTACTTCCTAAATCACCAGTCATATTTGAACATGGAATTTAGACAATTATGGTCAAAACTTTAAAGTATTTTTTAAAAATATCTGCTTTAAAAAAGCAAGTTTGTATTGATTATCTCTAGAGTATAAGTATTATATAACCAGCCAAGCTGGGTATTGCCTATCTGATATATAATTTATCAGGTGCTAAATATTTTACACTACTAGGCAAACAGCAAAACCAAGAGATGTATAAGATTTATTTTTCCCAGATCAGAAATTCTGATAAAGCTTTGATAAAACTAATTTTTGTATACCACAAACTAGACAACACAATTATGATAAAAAAAAATACTATTACAAGGACAGCTATGCGGTATTTATACACAAGTGTTAGAAGTATAACTTAAACCTGCAACTGCAAGAAATTTCTATTGAAACTTTTTCCTTATCTTGCCCATTTTGCTTAAGCATTACAGCACATCTTTAGTGCTTTGCCTAAAAGCACCAAAACATTTATCAACACTGAAACATGCTGTTGATAAATGAGAGACATTGTTCAATCCTGAGACTTGCAATGAAAATATATGAGTGATCAAGATGGAGTATATTCTTAATATTAACAAAATGACAGAATGTTAAAAACCGGATGTTCTGCTTTAAATTTCATGTAAGAATGTATAAAATAATAGACCAGCTTCAAAATATTTTACTTAATACTATTTATTCCAGCATGTTCTAATGTATTATAAATTATATACCAATTCTTGAATTAGAGATGTTGTTTTAATTTGCAGTATTATTAGTAGATAAGCATATTTTGGAATTTAATAATACATTTTATTTATATAGGAAAACCCAGATGAAAATGTATGTGTGTGTAATTTGTAGTAATCTAGAAGACAAACACATAGTATACAAATCCCTGCAGAAAATGTATTAATACTGGAAAAATTAATTTCAGTCTTTTTTTCCCTTTAAAAGCATTTTTGGACTCTGAAAAGAAGCTTTTTTCCCATCGAATATTGTCACGGGATGAATGTATTGATCCATATTCAAAAACTGGCAACCTTAGGTATGTATTGTGAATAAACTGTTGTTTTGGGTATGTATTGTGAGTAAACTTTGTATATTTATTCTGGAATAAATATACAAAGTATATTGATGGAAATAGCAGATAAAAATCAATTAAATATTACAAATATTTCCTGTATTCTCAACTTACATTTCAGCTGCATGCACAAGTATTTCTGTCAACTTTGACTGAAAAGAAAGATTTGTATTAGTTAAATTGAATGCTGTGTTTGTGTCAGTATATGTTAGAAAAACCATTTGCCCTAAACTTTATTTTGTGTAGTTCTTTCTAAGTCATACTTTGGAAACAAAAATGAGTACTAATTTATATGAATGCTTAAAACATTGCTATTTTGTAGAGTACATTTTGGATTTTTTATTGTATTTTAATAATTTACAATGCTAAATATGTTGTTAGGCACAAGAAATCTGGGACCAAGCCTGTTCAAATGAGTATAAGTTTATTCTGTGCTAGCTCTCTACAAAAATCAGAACTAATAACAGTCAAGATAAACTGGAGGTAGATAAGAGTCAGTGGAATTCAAAGAGGGCTGGACTTAGATTTCTTGTGTCCTGAAAGGACTCCATACTGACGATACACCAGACTCCTCCCTTGGACTCAACTGGTCATCCACATGTATCATGAGAATAATTCTGGTTTTGTTTGTTGTGTTTTTTTTTAACTTATTTATTAAAATTTAGCAGTGTATAACAAAATTATAATTTATGTATGTCCCATCTTACTAACATCTGTGCATTTTATTTAGACTGTCAGGATCTTGCCATTGCTTTTTCTCGACTGTATTGCATGAACTTCATTTTCTGTTAACTCTGATTTTTTTGTCTTGCTGCCCCTTCCTCAGTAATTAAGCTAAAGTATCCACTAAGCAAAATCATATCTGTTTTTATCTTCATCTGAGATGAATTCCTGTACCCAGTTACTGGTTGTATCAGGGTACAATGCATACAATCCCCCCTCCCAGTTTCCCACATTACTAAATGTGGCAGGCCTGAAGATCCGATGCCAAAGACGGCTTCTAGGCCTGACAGGTTGCTTTAGCCAACAGAGGATCATACTTGACCGGTTGGTGGTAGAACTGAATTTCAGATGAACCTAAAAAAAATAATGTTTGCTTATACATTTCTGTCAACTTGTCATAATCTACCAGTAATTATTTTAGAGTTATCTAAAAGTGGATAATCAAAATAAATTAATTTTGTTCCCTGGTTGTAGGAACTTATTTCCTTGTGGAGATTCCATGGTTTGCATTATTGATGACAGAGAAGATGTTTGGAAATTTGCACCTAATTTGATCACTGTGAAGAAATATGTATATTTTCAGGGTATAGGTGATATTAATGCACCACCAGGCTCAAGGGAAGCTCAAATGAGAAAGAAAGGTAACTATCTAATATACATGATGGCAGGAAACAATGTTCTAATTTTCAATATTTGCGTCATACAAAGTCAATTGCCATCATATTTATTTAAGCACACTATTATCTAATCTAAGACAGTGTTGGAAAACCAACAGAATCAACTTTTTATATTATACATTTAGCAGATCTATAATCATTTTTAAAAATGATTACAAGGTTGCTAGTAATAGATATATAGAGATGGTTTTTATTGCATGGGAAGTCATCAAGGCAACTTACTTAACATTTATCAACTATATTTTAAAAGCTGCCTCCTTTTAAGGAAAAATGTGCGTCAATGTTAATTTTAATTATACTGGAGTTTTTTCAACAATATTAGAATAGATTTTTAACAAAAATAAATTGATATAGTGAGAAAGAAATGAAGTATTTTTCTGTGATATGGCCTCAGCCTGGATTCTTTTGTCATACTACTTGCAACTTTAAGAAGAGAAGTGAGAGAAAGAAAGTTGTTGTAAAAATACATAATAACTTGTCTACCATCTAATCTGTAACCAGTCAATTAATCTGGCTCAAACAGGTCCAAATTAGGCACCTCAACTTAAAAAGGAATGAATAGCCACCATAGGTGTTTCTCTGAGTAGCTCACACATTGTGTTGAACTATAATTTATCCATAATTAATTGGCAGTGGTTTTCTTACAGATAGCAGTAAGATAAAAACTGTGATTTATAAACCACAATGGTTGGATTTATTTGTTGTGCTTAGCTACAAGCCCAATGAACACAATGCAGTGTTTGAGCCCAGCCAGTGACGGTAGAACTAAAAATGCCTTATTAAAAATTGAACGTAATTAAAGCAGACTGGTGAATAACAGCAGATAGAGCCAGTTGCACACTTCTTATGTATGCCCCCCACTTGTGCTGTTGTATATTCATAAGCTCTCCTTACATGATGGCTGAAAAATAAGGGTGTAGTGTTCTCCCTGCCTCTAAATATATGCCCAGAATGTTCTCTCTGCTGCTTATCTCTTACGAAAAGTAAGGCAAAGGAGAGCTAGTCCAGGCTATAGGTGACATTTATGAAAATGGACATCTAAAAATGTAGAAACAGAAGTATAGAATTATATTTTTTTTTCAATGAACTGTGTCACTATGCTGAAGCACATCCCCATTTTGGTGTTATATTCTAATAGAATTCACACTATCCAGCTGGTATACCTCAGTTAAGAAAATGATATAAATGGAATAATCTCCTTGATCTCTTCTACTCAGGGAGATAATACATTCTAATTGTATGAATTTTAAATAGAGATATAATTGTGTAGCTGAAGATGAAATAATGTGCTTTTCACTATTTTGTGTAGCCAAAAATATTTAAAGTAAATTATTGTTTTTAACCTTGAACCAATTAAATCTCTGTGCAACATAAAAATATAATTGGCCTAGCTTCCTTCCCTCCCCGTGGACAAGGGTAGGGAAGGGGGAATGTCATTAACTAATTTCCATATGGGTTTTTTTTTATTCCTTATGTGATTATTACAGAAATCATGCAGGTCCATGTTTTTGCCTTAAATAAAGATGTATTTAATTGGATAATTTATATTCTTCGGTTGACTTATTTTCTATACTTGTGTAAGCTTAATTTGAATTTAATTCATATTGTTTATTTAATTTAGCAAATCATTCCTCAAAATCAGTGGATGCGTCTGATCCAGCAGCAGTAATAAAAGATTCTGAAGAAATAAAGAACACTGGAAATGTGGAAGAACAGAGCAATGGCATTAAGAAATCTGAAAAAGAAGTAAATGGCAATAATTCTGTCAGCAGTGAGACTTCACCATGGGATTTGAATTCTAACGATAAAGGAACAACAGACTCTTTGTGTGATTCTGATCAGATAAGAAATGTTCCTAATACAAATAATCAGATGAGTGCCAAGGAATCTTGTGTATCTTCAGATCATGAAAACAGGACAGTTACAGGCAAGCAGCAGATTCAAGACAAAACAGCCAATTACTTGGATTTTGAGTTGTCTAGTGATAGTGAAAGTGATAGTGGCCTGGAAGCTAAAAAATCTTTATCCTCTTCTGCCTCAGATAGTGAAAATGAAGGGAAAAGAAGCTGGAAAAAGTCAAAGCATTCTGTGCAGGAAGAAAAGGGTGTACATCTGCTGGGAAATGATTCAAATGTAGAAAAAGATGGACAATTGAACCATTCTGGAGACTGTGCATCTTCGCTTACCATCAATACCCATCCCAAAGCTTTGGATTTGGAAACACATGAGGAAATTGAACAAGATAGTCTTTACAGTCTAGGAAACGGTTGTATAGACAAGAAGGAAGCTGAAACAGAGTCTCAAAATAGTGAACAATCTGGTATAACTGTAGGAGAATCTTTAGATCAGAGTATGGAGGAAGAAGAAGATGATGACACAGATCATGATGACCATTTAATATACCTTGAAGAGATTCTTGTCAGAGTGCATACAGATTATTATTCCAAGTATGATAAATATGTCAGAAAGGAAACTGATGAACTTCCAGATATACGAAAAATAGTGCCAGAACTGAAACAAAAAGTATTGTCAGATGTTACCATATTATTTAGCGGATTGTACCCTACAAATTTTCCTATAGAAAAAACACGGGAGCATTATCATGCTATTGCACTTGGAGCTAAGATTACAAAAACTCTTGTATTGAATGAAGATGACCCCAATAAGCCAACCCACCTTATTGCAGCCAGAGCAGGTAAATAGAAATAAAATTACTTTGAATTTGAAGAATGAGTCTCCCCTGTCATCCTTTTGCTTTGTTGTACTAATTGGATCCTTCAGTAAAATTTTATAGCTATGTACTTTTGCATGGAGTTAAATTAAAATAATAAAGCATAATACATCTGAAAATCAATTCTGTCATCATAGCTGAAGTACAACAAACTCTTATTGAAGCAGGTTATAGGGATGAAACTCAGAAGGTTAGGAACATTGAAACTGACTTGAATTCAGTATTTTTTCTATACATTATTTTAATTCTGCTAAATTTAATGGGACTTGGGTAAGTGCAAAGTGTAACCAGAATTGACTTATCACAGAAAAATTGTTTCCCAAACAGTCACATTTGTTGTTTTAAATAGGCACAGAAAAAGTCCGGCAAGCTCAGAACTGTAAAAATCTTCATATTGTAAATCCAGATTGGTTATGGTGCTGCTTGGAACGATGGGACAAAGTAGAGGAACAACTGTTTCCTTTGAAGGAGGATTACTTCAAAACACAAAGGTAAAAAGTAATAATTGATTATATGGAGAGTCTGTGGTTATGTGTGACTTGCTTGTGTTTAAAAATTAACGTCCTGCCTTCAGAAATAAAGGTATTGGAGAAAAATCTCTAAAGCTTATAAGGGAATGTGAGAATGACATTGAAGAAAGGAAACAATCAAGACAAGAGGGGCAGGAGCCTCCAGTAGAAATTCAAGAAAGTTAGAAAAGACTAGTCCAAATGGATCAAGCAGTTAAAAGTGGCAGTGGAAAGTTTATATTTTCAGATTTGCAAGATTGATGTTAACCCTCCCAGACAGGAAGCATGACTAAATGAACTAAATCTACTTTATTGTAAGGCTACATTAACAGAATCTTGACCTAAATATATGGGGGTTCTTAGAGAAAACAGATTATAGCAATCCATTTCAGTCTGGATTCAAGATAAGTGAAATTATTTTGGTTAGGTGGTAGGGCAGAAAAGGAGTGTAGCTCTTCTTCACATATTTGCTCTCGGTCTTTGATAGCATCCTTCATGGTATCCTTCTGTAATACCTCTGGAAGTTAGGAGTGGGGATATTGTTTTGCAGTAGTGTTCCTTCCAGAACTAGCTTCAGTTGGTATTGGTATGGAAATCAATCTAAAGTCCTCCATTATAGGATGCTGCAAGACTCTGTTCTTTTACTCCTCTTATGTAACCTGTACACGAGCCAACAAAGAAAAAGTTGCCATAAGAAGAGAGAATGTTGGGGATGTGGATATTCTAAAAGTCATTTATTGCAAGATCAGCTGAACTTAAAGAATAGACTTTACTGAGTTGACATATGTTGCTCAGCCTTAGAAGGAAGCTCCCTTCAAGGGAGAGAATGGCTGAGAAACTAAGACAATGAGAGTCAAAGAACTTATGCAGCTTCTGGGAATAGATTATTTTTAATGGAAACTTACTTCAATGGAATCTCAGGCAAATCTGTCTAGAATGGTTACGAATAGTCCTCGATTTACAACTACAATTGAGCCCAGAATTTTGGTCATAATTTGTTCTGGACATAACTCAGGTTACCATATGACGGGACTTAATTTTATAGTTATAAAGTTATAACTTTATAAAATCCTTTTTTTTATAAAAACCTATATAGTATATAATGTATAAAAACTATAATAAAGTTATAGAGTTATAAATAATTTTAAATTTCTATGATGGTCATTAAGCAAGTAACCACAGTCATTAAATGAATCTAATTATTGTGAATCCATCTTATCCAATAGGCTTTTTTGCTGAAAAATGGCAAAAACTATTGTAAAGCATGATCACATGACCATGGGATGCTGAACCCTGTTGTAAATGCAAGCTGGTTGCCAACTAGCCAAAATACAATCACATAACTGTGGGGTAGAACAACAGTTGTAATTTAGAGGATGGATCTTTTTTTGAATCTATCATGACTTCAAATGCTCATTAAGCAATTGGTTGCAGGTTGAGGACTACCTGTAGTTAATAAATGAGGGATTTACTGTTGAGTGATTGGAGAATTATTGTGATTAGGCTAGGCCGCTGATGGCTAACCTTTTTGCCATCGCGTGCCAAAAGTGGGGGGGTGGGGTGTCAGGTGTACCCACACCCATAATTCAAAGCAAATTTTGTTTGATGCATTCTGATTAAAATCCAATAAATAATATTGAATTCTGAAATGTTCGATATTGTTCAATAGTTACTGAAATGACTGTTATTTTTAGTTATTCTACAAATACAGAAAACTTTGTACAAAATAAGAACATTTTATGTGCAAATTTCTGTATTGGTTATAGGTGTAGTCAGCCTATACAGTTAATAATATGGCAGTTAAGAAGTAAATACTAGCTGGGTTTCTTTTTTTGTATACTTTTTGTCTTTCCTTTTTTTGAATAACTTATTTGTTTGATTCAAATAACCATACATTGAAATTAACCATACATTCTATAAGTGTGTTCTCACAGTTGGTGTTTTAAAAACTTGAGATGGAAGTGAAATAATTATCCATTTTGTTTTTATAGCGTTTTCACATTGGTTCTTACACATACTTATACTCTCGAAATCAATTATTCTATTAAAATGCAGATGATTTTCTGTTTATACTTTATGCCATTTTCAAGAAGAAACAGGAAAAGCTTATTGCTAACAGTGTTTTAAATATTTAATCTAACAGAGAAAATAGTCCTGCCATGTTTCCAGATATCCCTAGTGCTTTCCAGACTGCTCTTTTTCATCCAACTCCAATTCATCCAAAGTGTCAGCCTGGGCCTGAAGTTCGACTTTATGATCCCAATACTGGAAAACTAATTAGGAAAGGATGTCAGAATTCCAACCAGTCTTCATATATTCAAGCACCAGCTCCTCCTCTCACTTTACCAGTCCATGGGGAGCATTCTTTATTCAGGTACATAAATATATGATTTTCCTCTTTTCTATTACATTTAACATGGAAAGAAATAATTCATATATTTGTATATTTTATTCTTTCAAGAAGCGCTTTATTAGAAAACTGAAAAACAGTGCAATGTCCATTTTTAATATTTAACAAAGTATTTGCAATACCTTTATAAATAATTAAAATTTCTAATTTCTGTACATCTTGTTTTCAGTTTAAAGTATGCAATTACGGCTGTGAAATCTGTTACATAGGATAATATAATTTCTTACTCTTTCCTGTAATTGTCAGAAAGGAAATTATAAATACAGATAAGCATTGTTATATTTTGCAGAATCTGATGAGTACTTGTGACATAATAGATGTTATTTTAAAGGTATGAGAGCTATGGCAACAGTTAATTAAAAACTTTGATGTACTTTGCTAAACTGACTTGTTTTATATTTTTAATTTTAGTAGCAAAACCTCACACTTCTAAACACAGTTTCTATTTTTGATAATATTACCTGATAGAATATGCCCAAATAAAATTATAAGTATGCAAAGCACTTTTAAAATACACATATACTTTGAAGTCCTTTGTTCTGAATTCTCTTTTTGTTTTTTTAAGTTCTTTCAGTGGTGGATAGATTCCTAAACTTTTACCTTGACGCTGGCAAGAGAGGAGGTGGGAAGGCATTCTAATTGATGCTTCCTTTAGAATTCTTTGATAGATAGAATTCTTTATTGGCCAAGTGTGATTGGACACACAAGGAATTTGTCTTTGGTGCATAAGCTTTCAGTGTACATAAAGAAAAAATAAAATATATTCGTCAAGAAT
>JANHZT010008518.1:236469-252872 GCA_032468215.1 Stegonotus admiraltiensis | reverse complement strand
GTCATAGGATACTAATAAGCAATCAAATCATACTAGGAAACAATAAAAACAATATAAGTTGTAAAGATACAAGCAACGTGGATATAGCCATAAGTGGGAAGAGATAGGTACTAGTAAGGATGAGAAGAAGAATAGTAATGCAGTCTTAGTAGTTAATTTGACAGTGTTGTGGGAATTACCGTAGTTGTTTAGCAGAGTGATGGCATTCAGGAAAAAACTGTCCTTGTGTCTTATTGTTCTGGTGTGCAGAGCCCTATAGTGTCATTTTGAGAGTAGAAGTTGAAACAATTTATGTCAGGATGTGAAGGGTCTGTAGAGCTATGACGGGGAATTCCAGATTGAGCAACATGATTAATATATTTTTCCATTATACAAATTTTGAAATGGTTGTTTATATCATGCCAAAATTGGAATTTTGTTCAGTTCCAGTCATAACACATTTAATAAGGAGGTCTGAATTTTCAGAGCTGTTCAACCACATCAACAGCTTTTTGATGAAGAAGAGATTCCAGCAAGTGAAAATGAGGAGCCTGGCCCATCCAGAAGGAAGCGCCAGCCAAGTATGTCTGAAACTATGCCACTCTATACTCTGTGCAAGGAGGATTTAGAAAGTATGGATAAAGAGGTAAGCTAAAATAATAGTTCATTAAGATTAAAAAATTATTAATAATGTGTAAACAGGTCATAATTTTGGCTAGGTACAATTATCTTGGTCTTCCTTTTATTAATATGTCCCATGATGTGGAAATGACAGTTAAGCTCAAATATAACTTCTTTTGTTTCCATTTATTTAATAGTAGTAATAATAATAATATATTTATTATGTTTATCCACTTGAATGAGTTACAACTTTTTTGGTTGTCTTCTTAGCAAATTATTCCAAATAATGGGTAATTTGAATTTTGAACTTTAGAGAAGTGTCTTTGCCATTGTAAATTAGGTTGGAAAAGATGTATAGAAATTGCTATTTTGGTAAATGAGAGCTCATGAATATCAAAACTATTATTTAAATAAAAAATACATATTATATGCAGCTCTGCATCAAATATGTGGAACACCAGCTGTAATATCTAAATACAAATTTTAGCCTCAGTAGATCAATCCTACATCCAGATACCTTGTAATATTCTAAAATTTGTATTAGTTTTAGGTAAAGTCAAGGCCACAGAATAATGTAAAGTTTATGGATTCTCCAGAACTTTTCAATAAGGTATAAATAATAAACCATACAGAAAAAAGTTATAAATTGAAAAGAAAAATGGAAGCAAACTATGACTCTCTGATGAAATGTAAAAATAAGGTATAGATGAGAGTGATGCAAATGCTGAGTTGTTTTATACCTTGTACTAATCCAAATGATTCATTCCCCATTTTTAGAAATATAAAATCCAGCGTTCTGATTCCAGAGCCTTTAGGAGTACAGAAGATTTTCTTTTACAATTTTCTTAGTTTCGTATCTTAAACTTCATCAAGCGATGTAGAAAAAGTGGATATGATTCCTTCTTTAGTTTCCAAATACACATTGTTCTTTTCTGTCCCATGTGAGGTTTTTGAGATGATTGAAAAACCACACATAAACAAGACCATGAGTATTTTTGTTTTGCCTACCTCTGTCCTAAAAAGTTTCCTATATTTTATTTAATTAAAGCTTTAAATTAAAAAAATCATGTACTGCTTTGCACTGAAATTATCAATTTCTAATATTGTTGCATTAATTTAAGCTTTATATTATGCCACTTTATTTAGGGGAGAGTGGAGTTAAAAACAATAAATATGTTTCAAATCAAACGTGCAAATGTCACATTTTGAATATCCAAATTGAAAAGACATTGTTTAAAATGTGTTATTTAAATTAGTATTTTCATTTTTTTCTGATTTTTTTTTCACTCCCAACTAATATTCCTTCACAGGTTGATGATATTTTAGGAGAAGGTAGCGATGACAGTGACAGTGAAAAAAAGAAAACAGAAGAAGAAAAGCAAGAACCACATAGTACTACAAAAGAGACTCTAAATATAAAAGTAGAAGAAAGGCCAGTATCAACATCATCAAGTGAAAGAAGTTTGACAGGCAGTATACCCAGGTATTTATTAACATTCTTAAATAAATCCTTCAACTTACGTTTCTGGGTTTTAAACACAGAAAGCAACCAGTTAAATAGTTGCCAGTAGTGCATTAAAGCCATGGGTATTTGTTTGCCTGTGTATATGGAATATGTATATGAAAAAACATGTAGTCATCGACTTATAACCATTTGTTTAGTGATGGTTCAAAGCTACAGTGGTATCGAAAGAAGTGACTTGGAACTGGTCCTCACGCTTACAGGCATCACAGCATCCCCATGATCAAAAAATCAAAATTCAGGCATTTGACAACTGAAATGGATCTGTGATACATACACTGTCCTGGAGTTACGTGATCACCATTTGCAATTTTCCTAGCAGGCTTCTGACAAGCAAAGTCAACGGGAGAAGCCACGTTCACTTAACATCCATTGTGGTGATTCACCTAACAATTGCAGCAAAAAAAGTCATAAAATTGGACATGATTCACTTAATAATTGCCTCATTTAGCAAAGCAAATTCTTGTCCCAATTGTCATAAAACTGAGGACTACCTGTATATCCTTCTTAATATATTTTTGAAGGGTAAGCTATCTGAAATATGAGCAGCTTATTAGGGAATTCCTAAAATATTAGCCTGCTTTCCCATTCTTCTTGAAATCTTGTATCCCTCTAAATGTTTATTACAAAATACCCTATAGAACAAAGGGGGTTAAACAACCAAACTTGTTTCATTAAATTAATGTTAAGATTCAACATACTTTCATGATATACTTTGCAATTATAGTTTAATAATGTTTTCTGATTCTTCACGACCTGATGGACATCACTAACCATGCTCTTGCTTGCTTAGCATTTTCTCCAAAGATCTGTCTCCTAACATGTTTCCAAAATATTTTAAGATTTAGCTTCATTATAAGTGTTGTTTTCTTCTCCAGTGAATTGTATTCGGTCCAATCAGTGGACCGAATACAATTCAGGGCTCTCTTTCTGGGAACGTAAATAGAATCATTAGATTGTATAAGCGTCTTCACCATTGCAAAAGGATTAGAATTCTTAGCATAAGGCTACAAGTTGTTGTGCGTAATACGAGATTGAAGTCTGATAAAAACAGAACATTGCCTCATAAAAACATAATGTAAATTTTCCATACAACACGATTGAGGAACAGTTCCTTAAGTACTATCTGTGCTGGCAGCAAGTAATGCATTAGAAAGACCTTTGTCAAAGAAATAGGTGAAAAAGGAAGACACATAGGGTTATCTTATCTCTTCTGTGTCAATGAGCTTTCCTTGAACCTACTACTGGATGTATCTATTTTATTTTACTTGATATCATTTAGAGGCTTCCCAACTCCAGATGATTCACTAATGTATCTTGTAGGGGCTCAACCACCATTCTTCTCCCAGGCTTGAGAGAACAGCCAGATTTTCACTGACTCTCCAAAGGTCATTTGGGAAGAAGCTGTATAAGAACCTGGGCAGGGATGCTGTCCTAGAGAGCAAATGCTACAACTGAGAACATACATGTTTTCCAGCAGAACAATTTATTAACTTCATCAAATTTACTACTAGTTCACTTTTCTTTCTATTCTTTCTAAAGTTTTCATAGATCTAAGAAAGTTATAGAACACTAGGTTGTAAATGATGCTGATATAATTTACTGAGCATCAGGCTTCAGAGTCTGAAACACATCACTAATAAAAGGTACTCTTAAGTTGCTGTTGTACAACGTAATAAATCCTATAATTATTTTATATAACAGGTATACATGTTGTCAAAAGATTAAATGAAAACCTAATTATTAAAGATATTTCATAGATATCATAGAATCAGATACTTGTTAATTGGGGGGTGGGGGGGGCTGCTAGTCTCCTGAGAAGTGGCCTAAGCTTAGGCAGGAAGCCATACAAGTTAATGTTTCTAAGTAACAATAAAGCTTTTAGTGGTCAAAATGCTGGTGCTATGCTTCTAAATTTATTATGCAGATTGTGATGATTTTATGAATGCATCAAGTTACACATACTACATATTATATTACTAAAGCAACATGAAGCTAGATTGATAAAAGTAAAGATAAAAATAGTCATATATGATGACGACTATTTCTCATATTCTGTCTCATCCCAGATCTATAAATATTAAATCAGTACATTTTTTTCAAAGTATTGCTGATAACTGATGGATAGCATTGAATTTTAGTGTGCACTTCTGTTTAATCATGTTTCTCTTATTATTTTTTGATAATTTTATTTTTAAAAAATTAAAGATAAAATTAATACATACTAATATAAAGTAAGAAAATAAAAAGAAAGAAATCAAAGTGGAAAAAAGCTAAAAAAACAATAAAGGAAGAAAAAAGAAAATAGAAAAGAAAGAAAAAATACAAAGTGGCTTCTGATCTGCTTTACAGCAATTATAAGTACAATTATAAATTTAAGTCTTATTCTTTGATTACAATATAACTATCTTAAGTTATATCATAACTTTCATAAATTCATGTTTTATGCAAGTCCATAAGGGGTTTCTAATCAGCAATAAACATAGTCTTTTCTCTGTCAAAGGAGTCAATTTAACCATCTCAGCAATTTAACATCATCTTCACCAAATATTCCTTCATTGTGATTAGCACCGAATCTTATTTTGTTAGTACATATGATAATCTCACTGCAGTTACATACAATAACAACATTTATGATTTTTCCCCCCAACTGTATCCATCAATTGCAAAAGAAAAAAAATCTCTGATCTCAATTGTATATTAATCTTTAAAATCCTCTGAATCAGTACGTATGTTAATCCCAAATTTTCTTGCTTGTTTACATATCCATGTACAGCATGATAAAATGTCCTTATGCTCCAACATAAATTTGAAGTGCCTTCATGCATTGTAGACAATTACTCTGATGATGCATGCCAATAATACATCATTTTACAATGTTTATAAACATCCTTTCCATTATTAGTCTTATTGGCAGGAATTCTGTATTGGCTACCTATCTCCTATTAACTGGATGAAATTGTTTGTTCAGGCATTCATTAGGTTTTGATCCTGCAATCCCAAATCACCTTCAGTTTTGTATCAATAAAGAAATGGATTCCAGCAGTTCATTATTTCCAGCTGTGTCTTCTTTAGAAAAAGTGGTCACCACCAGCTCTTCCATGATAATTTGGCTAAATTGCCACTATTTCTTGCAAAACCTGACCTTGAAGAGGTATCAAATTCTATTCATCAGAGGCAAACATGACAGCTTGTTTAGAAGTAGACGAGGGGTGGGTTCTACTTACCTTTACTACTGGTTTGCAACGGGAGCAGGCGCACTTCTGCGCCTGCGCAGATCGTCAATTATGACATCCGGTTGGGTGGGCGGAGCCTCCCACCGCTTTTACTACCGGTTCTAAAGAATCAGACAGAACCGGGAGCATCCCATCACTGAAGTGGACAGATCAATGAATTATCATGAGATAATACCGGGCAAAGCCTGGTAGCAGGAGTAGATACAAATTTGCCAAATACAAAACTAATTTTATATTCACTTTCAGAGCCTGTTTCAGTAAAAGCAATTCTAGAGTTCCATAAAGATAGATGAAGGGTTTTTTTTTCAGAAGTTGCTTACATTATATGAAAAGCACAATGCAAATTATCTGAAGTATATTCAAGGAAAAAAATTTCAATCAATTGCCAGCTTGTGTTTCACTCCAGTGTACGATCTAATTGGCACAGCTGTTATTTGGATTAATTATATTTCCAGAAACTATAAAGTGATAGAAGTTGCCAGTAGGCATGTATTAAGATAATCCTAGGATGTTGACAGAAAATGTGCTATTAGGAGGAGTTTGCAGAAAACCTTAAATAAAATATTCTCAGAAGTCAGTAGTGCGAGAGCTCTTATTGCTATTTAGGAAACCAAATCAAAACGGTTTTTTAATTTATATTTAGATTAACAGTTAATTCACAGTGATTAAAAATCAAATTTAAATCAGTGGAGATGGATAAGTGAATTTTGGAAATAATTAATTTCCAAAAGGTATATTTCAAAGAGGCTATTCTTTAAAAGTATGGCATTAAAAATCTGGCTATGTTTAAGAATTTTTGAACTGCTGGTTTAAAAGATATTTAAATGTCATTTTATTGACACTTTGGATTATGACTGTAACAAATATACAGAACTTCCTTTAACTGCCATGTCATGGTATTTTAACTGTCAATGTTATATATGAGCTCAGTAGCATTGTATGCTATTCCCATGGCTCCACCATCCTCTGCTTTTCTTTGCTGTGACTAAAACTGAGATGGCTGACTGAATTTATTCTTCCTTTTTAAAAAATGGAATATAGACTTGTGAAAAAGTACACCCTATGCAAAGTTTTTTTCTTTTTTTAAACGTGGGCAAATCAATGTTATCTTTATTCAAACAGTATATTAATATAAAGATGATGTAATTCAGTAAAAAGATGATTCATATAAAGATGATGTAATTCAATAAAAAGTAATAATTTACTTAACTAAACTATGCCATTTCCTTCTCTGGAAAATTGAAGTTCACCCTTGTTTCACCTGGTATTGCCCCTTTGGCAGAAACAACCTCATTGTTATGTATAAAGTCCACTTCTGGTTGACCCTCAATCTCATGACCATTTGTCTCATCCTGAAGCACTCTATGGTACCAGGAATAATTCATTATAGATTCTGTGTAATCTGGTGCCAAGACCCAGGCCCTGATGTAGCAAAGCAGCCCCAAACCATACCATTTTCACCTCTGTGCTTTATAGATAGTATAGTTTGTCCTAGTGAAATACTATCTTTGGTTTTCACCAAACAGAACGTCTGGTACTGTGGCCCAATAATGCCTCATCTGTACAGAGCACATGGTTCTAGAAATTCTTTGGCTAGGTATTTTTGTGCAAGCTGTAATCTTGCTCTGGTTTGAAGGGTAACTTTTCCAGGCAGCCAAGGATTTCCCCCTACATTTCCCATGTAGATCTATTTTATGCAGGTTCTTTGTAATGGTAGATTCATGATCTTCTGGATAGCGGAATGATTGATATCCAATCTTTTTGAATCCCTTTTCAAAATCGTAGGCATTTCTAACCTTTTTTCTGAAAGCCTCAGAGCTCTTTTGATCTAAGAATGGTGATACCAGACACTTCCACAACAAGAGTAAATCAAACTAAATGTTCAAGGTTTCAATCAGACAGGTTCCCCCTAAAGCAAGGGTGTTAAACTCACGGGGCGGATGCGTCACATGCTAGCTCGGCTCTGCTCAGTTTAGCAAAGAGGAAAAAAGTCCTGATACGTCACATGATGCCGCTAGTTTGACACCCCTGTCCTAGATAGAGCCTCTCTAATGAAGCAAACATTTGCACCTGATCTGGTGCATCAGATTCTAAGTTGGAGTTTTGGGAGTGGTGAAAAATGTAGAAGTTTGTACTTAATTAAAATTAAGTTAATATTTAATTTTTCTACACACAAAATTCACACTTTTTCATTCAAATCGCACAATGGACTACAAAATGTAAATGGTGCATCATGTTCATTATATTCCCATTTATTAATATTAAAATAAATATTGAATTGAATTGAAAAAGTACAAGGTTTCATTTACTGATTGCCTTGTTTAGCAGCTGTTCAAAGTTATGACAGTGCTGAAAAAATAAGATACCCACACTTAATGATGTTTGCAGTGTCTCACAATAATGTGATCATTGTTACAATCAGCATTCACTGTTCTGTGCCTGACCTGTTTTTTCCCATCCTTGCAGAGTGGAGAGATTGGAGAGGAAGGATTACAGGAGAATAAGCACCACCACCTTCCTTTTGATGTGTATTCCTCATTGTGTCCCTGCGTGCTCTCTTGTAATACCTTCGTCACCAATGCTCTAATCTGTTGTAATTCAATGTAATGAATTGTAATTATAATCCAAACAGAGCTGAAGGTTCCACTTGTGATCAGTAAATGAGGACTTCCTGTAAAAATACTTTTTCACATTTATTTATTTATTTGTAAAATTTATTGGCCACCCATCTTACTCCAGAATAACTCTGGGCGGTTTACAATCTTAAAAAGAGAAAAACTATACAAAATGTAAAAGACATAAATAAAACACATTTAAATCTATATTACACAGTGAATACAATTAAGATACATAATCTTACTTTTTTATTGTTGCATTCATATTCCACCTTTTCAGAGTTCAAAGTGAAATACATGGGAATTTCCTCGTTTTATCCTGACAGCAATAAAATCTTTGTAATGAATTGGGCCATGGTTTCAAATACATCTTGGTAGTTGACTAGGGACTTGAACCTCTGCTTTCAAGACCAACATCTTAACCACTAATCTACATATACCTATTCGCAATTACATAGAAATATAATGTATGTGTTGTGATACAGATTACACATTCATATAGATATGATTTAGTCAAGTGTTTTTGTTGAAAAACAATGGAAAAATTCTTAGTACAGTAAACCTAAGAGTATCATAGTGCCTCTTTCTGATCTTGTGACTGTGGATTTTTAGCAGAAGTATTACAGGTGAAATGCATTGTGATAATACATTAAATTCTAATTGTTCTCTTTGAGGAGAAGATAAATGAGGATTTTTGTCTGGTATGCATACCTGAGCCTCTTGTGATAAAAAATTGGCTGCATTCAGCTGAACTTTTCTCTCTCTCTCTCTCTCCCCCTCCCTCCCTCTCCCTCTCTCCCTCTCTCTCTCTCTCTCTGTCGAGGTAAATGTTCTGTAGAACGTAGTTAGAAAAACTGTAGGATATAATCAGCAAAATGTTGAACACATCAAACAAATACAGATATTTGCTCATACAGTCATTCTATGATGGAGATGAGCAGTTCCTATATATGATAAATAGAATATACATTTTGGGGATCTGTTATTTCCCTAATGAATTTTAAAAGTACCATTCAGGTTTCAAGGTACACACACTTTCATAATTAAAAAGCATTGGTTTCTATTGAACATTTTTGAGCGTTTTTCAGCTCATCTTACATCAAACTACCCTATTGCTCCTAAAGCATCTCTGAAGTTAAGCTGGGAGTTTCCTTCTGCAAAGGGGGGGAAATTGAGAGCATTCCTGAAGGCAACTGAGCTCCCACTTTCTCTTCTAGGCACTTCAGTCTTCCTAAGCACGGCAGGCAGAAACCTATATTGGACATTATCATTTTACCTACTTCTTGTTTGGGATTTCAGGGGAAGATCTTGTATTCAGCATTCAGAGGCCTATTGCTAAAGTAACACAGAATTTCTAACAGCACTGGACTTAGCTTAGTTGATCAAAATTCTTATAGATAATAATTGGGTTTTAATCACAATTATTGTTGTGTTCATACCTACAGGGGTCACAAGCGAAAGCTAGCTGATGATGATGTTGCCAGTGAATCAAGTAAAGGATCGAGCAATGAAGATGAGGAGGGTAGCAGCTCAGAGGCAGATGAAATGGCAGCAGCATTGGAAGCCGAACTGAATGATTTTATGTAACTGAATTTATGGGGAAGTGAGCTTGTTATTTGAGCTTTTTGCAACCACTCAAGATTTGAATGGATGGGTATTTCCCATCACCTCCAAAAAAGGTGTATATTTTGCAAATCGCATAGGAGGTGTAATGCATTATTTTGCAAGGTCTGAAATAGATGTTTTTAAGATACTTACCTAAAGAATGTATACTTTTTTTAAAAGGAAAAGTATTAAAAGAGGGATTCAGTGTGATATGCCAAAGACATAAGTTCTGTAAAACCTCCTTATACAATGGTGCAAAATTTTGAACTGAAAGATTTTTTTTTTAATTGTCATGACGGCTTTGGGAACCAAGCTTCAAAAGGAAAGATCTGAGGAATGTATTGCATGATTGAGCTAAACGGATAGCTGAGATGATTTCCTTCATTGTGAAATGTTATGGAATAAAAAAGGTTTTTGTTTTTTTTTAAAAAAGGAACATTTTATATTTGTATAGGAACTGAGAAGGCTATATGCAAGCTTTATGAATTCTGCACTTCATGTACCCACCGCTTGCTTCTAAGAGAAATGTAATAATTGACTTTCATGTTTTGTTACTTTATGGATTAGTTGTATTCTTTTAAGATTCCATTTAAATTTTAACCTCTATAATTGCAGTTTAAACACAGGCTATTCTGTGTATTACTGTACTGCCATTTAAAAAATCTTTTATTTTCTGCTGTATTTGAAGGGAATGGCTGCAAGCTAATTCTAGATAGTATTTTATTTCTTTGAAAGAAGAGATGTAAAGTTTTTTGTACATTCTATTTCATATTTGATCTACAAAACAGATTCTTTTCATTTAATAAAAGACATTTTATAAGCTGTGGTTTCAAGTCATGAATTGAAATGTTAATTTCCTAAGATGTATCCTTTCCAAGATTAGATATAATGAATTCTTAATTTTATTTTGAATGAAATCAAAGCATGTATGGTAGAATTTTTTTCATGCTTGCTATCCAATCTATTGTGCTAGCTTAGCTATATCAGTTCAGACATAGAGTTCTTAATGTGTTTGAATAGATGCTTTATTTTGAGTCATTACTTTTCAAAAAACACTTGTTGAGAAGAGGGTTTTAATTTTTAATAAAACTAAAATATCAACAACAAATATCTTTGAATGATATGATTAGGAATTAATTTATAATTTAATTGTGCTTTCATACAAGTAATTTACCTAAGTGGAATGTTTGAAATCCACAATCTTGCATCCTCCAGATAAATTTCAGTTGAACCTGTCTGTTATATCTCCTTAAATAATACCATGATGTTCTGTCCAAGAGAAAGGAAAGAAAGATCTAACATAATACAGTTACTTACTATGTATTAGTAAATAGCTCTTTTTAAAGTATCTTTCTGGTTGAATAGATGGATATAAAATGTGCTAATGTCTCTAAAGCAAATGCATTTTGTTGGCAAGGCAACTATGCATGCTGCTTAGTAGTAAAATTGATCTTGATTTTAAATGAGCTAAAATTTCTTCCTTTAGTTGTAGTTAAAAAGTGGGATGTCAGCACCAGTATTATAATTACTGCTTATGGTGTCCTAAAATTTTCTTTATGAACTGATAAATGACACTATTCACTAGGAGCAAAAGAATAACAGAATAATAGAGTTGGAAGGGACGTTGGCGGTCTTCTAGTCCAACCCCAGTTCTAAATGTTTGTATTTGCTTTGTCACATAACATGCAATATCTATGGAAACCTTTCTTGCTTGAATTTGCTTAAACTTCTTTTTTGCATATATACTGTTAGTTTTGCAATTGCTGCATATTTTCCATTTGTTGCTAATCAGATATTGCTGGTACTACATCTTTTACCTATTCATTATTTTAAATAAGGAGACCAGCTGTGGCTTTGAAGCGCAGAAAAAAGCAGTATGTTCTGGAGGCAGCCTTGTAGGCATCTTGTCTAGGGAATTCCCAATCTTATGGATACACTGGTTCAAAAAATATTTCAAGCCACAAGTGTCCTGCTCCTCTCATGCACTCATACATATTACCGTCTTTTCTGCACATTTCTATGTGCTATGTAAATTCAGAAAAAGCTTAAGCAATATTTAAAATTATAGAGGGAAGTCAACTTTACTCCAAAGGAAAGAAAAAAAGTATGTTCAGCATATGATTAATCAGTTTTCCACACAAATATTTTTATCAATGCCAAGACAAAAGTTTTAATGAAGAAGCTGTGATTTGAAAGTCTTGTGTGTGGATTAATTACATTGCCATAATTTTATTGTGGCAATGTGCTACAATTTTTGTTGGGGTTAAAACAGGAACACCTAAAAAATTACTACAAGTTCTTTCTTCTTCCCTTCCTATTCTTGCATTTGGATTCATGCCATTTCTTTAAGCACAAACATTCTGCTTGTATGTATATGTATGTATCTGCATTATATGGTCATTCAATTAACTTGAGTTATTGTTCTGGAAAATGTGTTTGACTGTCAGCTGGGGAGAGAAGTATAGCTACTCACTCCCCAGTGCTTATGCAACTAAACTACTTACCTCAGCAAATACATTTTTTAAAAAACCCCTCTACTTCAAGTACTATTTCAGGCTGAAAATTATGCCATTTAAAGGAACTTGAAACCATCCCTCAAAGGACATGTGATAAAAAGTAGCAAAACAAACAGTTGAAATTCTTTCCAAACATGGCACAAACTCTTCTCCAAAATACTTTCTGTTGCTTGGGGTATCTTCAGGATTTCAACAAGTCAAAGTGATAGCCACAAGGGCACAATTTAACCCCCTCTCCCTTTTTACATATAGGAACAATGCACATAAAAAAGGGTGGAGTTTCGATTGCTGGCAATGCCACCTTCTTGCCCTTCCCCCTGAAGAGGCAGTTTGTATTAAAAGTATGTGTAAATCCTTAAGCTTAGCTTTATCATCCTTTGAAGATACAGCAAAAATAATTGTCTTATTTTATGCTGCACAGCCTATGAGCTGATGTTATGTGATTTAGAGCAGGTAAAGAGCAGACTGGTAGCGGTTCACAGCTCATTGGGAACCAGGCCACGTGAGCGGTGGACGAGCGTGAAAAGCTTTATTTGCACATGTGTGGGATTAGGTTGACACACAAAACCATCCCCAACTGCTGCTGGTCTGAGAAGCCAAAAAGGTTGGGGGCCGCTGATTTAGAGAAAGGAAGTATGGCTGTAATACCAGGTGAAGACCTTAACACACTTTAATCATGGCAACATCATTGTTCAATTGTACTATAGCTTGTGTTTACTTGGAAGGTTGCCAGAGATGAAGCTACTCTAGTCTGAAAAGTTTTTTTATACTGAAATGAATGGCTGTGGATGCTTTGGGGTGTCTATGGGATACAATCAGAAAAGTCAAAATGGTGGTTGTGATGGTGCAATTGAAGCCCCATCTGGTTTTTAATACGTGCTAGGGGAACCTTTACCTTTACCTTACCCATTACTTAAAGGAGAAGCTCAGGAGAAAGTAGAGCAATAATTATTTGTGAATAATTAGGTGAAAATAGGTGAATGTTGAAACAACTTGCATATGGCAACACAGCCCAGCTGGATGCTCCTCTGTGGACATCCTTGGGTTTGTGGCAGGGAAGAACTATTAGGAAAGGAAGCTACACTGTTCCATGGTTCGGGTGGACACTCATATCTCCTTACATGGCCCCTCAATATGCTCAAGCACCCGTGGTGATAGAACCAGGAACAGACTGCACCATACATACAGTACATATCTGGAAGAGGAATTACTCTTTTGTGGGAAGTGTGTACACACTCAGCTACCAATCAAGAGAGCTGTGAAAAATAACAATCCTCCCTGCTCCATTAATCAGCAACCAGACTAGGTAACAGGTACCCCCACCAGTTAGAATTGTGACACAAAATGCCATGCATGTTTGCTATTTGAAGCAGATCAGCAGTCAGATGTGAGACCAGTGCTAAGTAAACATCAGGGCATTTCTGCAAGAAAGATAGGAAAAGGCAAAATCGGGCTAATCAGTCTGTGTCCTCCCCAATGACACATGGAACTTCCCACATTTGAAAGTTGGTTGTTCACCTCTTCATTTAAACTTGCTTTTTAGCTGCTGGATGCATTGGAGAGAAGTGACCAGCTGATTCCCTGTCTCTCAGTTGCCCCATTAAATGTCAGAAGGTGAGGCTTACTCATCCTAACTAACCTTATCCTGTAGGGATGTGATTACATGGAAAGAAGAAGAAGCCTCGAGTTCCCTAGAATGGGATAAAATATATATTCTGTAAATAAAGTTTCAATAACATTTTCTGAATTACAACTTATAAGAAGCATGTTAATTCTAGACTACTGTATGTGGAAGCATTAACTTGGGCCAGGCCAATTAGTCTCAGGTATTTGGAACTACACATCCTGTAAGTTCTGAGAGCATGCATATGATTAGGAATTGTGGGGAATTATTTTGCCCCAAATTAGCAAACTAAGGATACACATTCTCAGATGTGAAGAAACAAAACAATGTATAGTAAATATGTAGATATTACCTGTGTAAGACTGAGCATTATATGTTGTAGAAGAAGAGAAGAGGGACGGGGGAGGGGGGGAGAAGAAGAAAGGAAAAGAAAAGAAGGAAAGGAGAGGAAAGAGGAAATAGTGGAGGAGGAGGAGGAGGAGGAGGAGAGGAAGAAGAGGAAGAAGAAGAAGAAAGTTGTTCACTATAGTTCTTAGAAAATGCAAGCATAATTCTTGTAAGCAATTTCTCCTCATTTTTATATTTTGGCTGCTTCTCATATTTTTACAGCCTTTAGTGCTTGTGTTATCTTGGCAAGCTTTTTTCCCTGAACTGAAATGAAACTGCGTTTGCACTGAGGATAAGGTCATGAAGCACTGCAAAGCCTGGTTTCCTTTAACTTAGAGCAGATGGCTCGCCTTTAGAGGTACCAGTAACAGAATCTGGAACCTAAAGACATTTTCCAACATGCCTTATTTTCTTTAACAGCCCTTCATAATAACAAGAATCACATGCTGTTAGAAAAAGGTGATAATGGCTAATAACAACACAAAGTTTATGCAGCACTGCAAAAGAGAACAATCGCAGTAAGGTTCTCTGAGGCTAAGCATGTTTAGCATCCTGTGACTG
Organism: Stegonotus admiraltiensis; assembly: GCA_032468215.1. Classification (NCBI taxonomy): domain Eukaryota; kingdom Metazoa; phylum Chordata; class Lepidosauria; order Squamata; family Colubridae; genus Stegonotus; species Stegonotus admiraltiensis. Next base: position 238,206 of record JANHZT010008518.1, on the reverse strand, counting down.
ATAAAAGGAAGTTGATAGTCCTGCAGGTCCTAGTAATGTATCACCTTGGAAGCTAACAAGACCAGATAGCACTGAGAAGTGATTAGCCTTCTCCATCTTTATATCAAAGGGTAGACTTGACTTTATAAATCTAGGCTGCATTTTTCATCCATTGAAATTCATAACACGTTTTGAAATATACTTTTTCTGCAAGCTATGTGATAACGAAACACGGGCAGACCGTTCTTGAAAATTATTGTGCAGTGATTTATTTGAGAACGACACTTATTGAAATGTCACTTTGAAGAATACCAATTATATTTTGTTCTTTTCTCCATAGTAGAGCTTAGCGTGGGTTTACATGTAGCAGTTATTTCTCAGCTGAAGGCCACTTATTTGACTGATTTAACTTTCAGAGAACCTCTGTATTTTTGTACTTCGCAAAATTTCATATAGAAAGTTGCTTGAAACACTTCACCATCCTTTATATTCAGCGTAGGGGCATATGGTCCAAGAAAATTATATGACACAGAACTGGATATAGCACCAAGCGTTTCTTTGCAGTTCCCATTATATTGCCAAGCTTTTGTGAAGTTCTAATTTAAACTTTAAGCTAAAATATATCAAATCGCCTCTTCAAAAAGAGACCTGCAGTTTGTAAACCATGGTTTATGTTTTGATGTGTTGACTATAGTATTTAGGGAGAGAAAGTTGGGCCGGGAATGACGCCTCCCTCCACTGGAAAGCTGGAGCCCCTTCCCGGGCTTGGAGGTAAGAGGCGTCAGCATTCCGGGGGCTCAGCTTGGGAGGGCCAGCAGGAGGGAGACCCAAGGCAGCCACCCTCTTATCCCTTGGTGGCGCCGTCCTGCTTCCCGGCTGCCCTGGCACACGTCTTACCCCCCAGTGGCATCTCTATGCTGAGCTCTCCTCTGGCCCTCCTGGACCAGCCTGCCCCCCTGACAGTGGCTCCTCCTTCTTTTCCTCCTGGCTGCTCCAGCATCCCGGCTGGAAGTGGCAGCGTGAGAACCACCAACAGCCCATCACCCCTCGTAGCGGCAGGAGCAGCGGGAAGGGCAGGCAGCCACCCAGCCAGCAAATGCTACCTCATGCGCCCAAGCCAGCCAGGCGCTCCAGACCGAGGATGCACGTCGGTGCCATGCGCTAGAGGGCTGGGCCATGCAAAAAGCCTGCTCGGGTGGGGAGGGACGGAAGCCCCGTCCTGTCCGTCCTGGCTGGTAGCTCTGCTCCCCTTGCTCTTCCAGGTTCTGGTGCACTAGCCACCTGGTCTACACATGCATGGGAGCACCAGAAACCAAAAGAGCAGCTGCCTAATGTGCTTGCGTGTGCCGGAAAGATGATCTTCCGGTTTCCGGCATGCATCTGCACTGATCAGCTGGTCTTTGTGCGTGCATGTGCACCAGAAACCAGAAGACCAGGTGGCCAGTGCACATAGGTACACAAGAAACCAGAAGATCATCTTCCCGGTGCGCGGCTGCTCTTTCAGTTTCTGGCACTCTTGCACGCAAGAAGACCAGCTGGCTAGCGTGCCAGAACCCGGAAGAGCAATGGGCGACAACTCACATGCCTGGAGAGATGGCTCTGCGTGCCACTTCCAGCACACGTGCCATAGGTTCGCCATCATTTTTTAAAAATTTTGATTTATATTCCGCCCTTCTCCGGTGACTCAGGGCGGCTTACAATGCGTTAAGCAATAGTCTTCATACTTTTGTATATTTTATACAAAGTCAGCTTATTGCC
>JANHZT010008518.1:217581-227778 GCA_032468215.1 Stegonotus admiraltiensis | reverse complement strand
TGGGGAGGGCGAAAAACAGGCCTACCGAGCCCGCTGTGCCATCACGTGCCAAAAGCGAGGGAAGCATGGGGGGGTCACGCACACATATGCGGGGTCAGGGTGCATAGAATTATGGGTGTGGGCACACACGTGCGCAACTCCCCCCGCTTTTGGCACGCGATGGCAAAAAGGTTCGCCATCACTGGTATAGACCATTCACATATCCCACACCTCTAATATCACTGCAAGCATTTCTTATAAATTGTAAAGATTACTAATCAATAAAGCATTGATCAGTAAATGTATTAAATGTATCTTTTCCTACTGTAGGCTAGGTGTTGAATAATTTTTAAGCATTCTTTTATTGTACTCAGCAAGCAACCTTCAATTCCATATATGTGTAGTGCATTTCATAATTCAAATTTACTCATTTTGCCAAATCCTTTCTCTAAATCAAACGATGTGGAATTAATACTGCATTTTAGATCAATACATTCCTCAGACTTGCTGAAAAACACTATTTAATTTGTATGCTTCCTGCCCATCAACTGACAATGCACCTGTTCCCAGATCTACTTTTGCCATTAAGAACAAAATGGATTGTCCACATTCAGAAACCTCTCACCCTTCTTCTATTCTTCATTAATTCTCTAAATCTTCCACAATAAACTGTCCAAATTATTTTGCTATGTATAATATACCTCAGTAGGCCTGTCCTAAGCCATGTATTCAAAACAGATTTTTTTCCTAACTGGATAGTCATCAACTATCTCCATTTTTTTTTCATTCTGGGGTCTCCAAATTGTCCATTTACTTCTACTGTGCTTATTCCTCTCTCCTTATCTCATCTGATCGAATATACTGTAACCCTAACCCTTTACCTTTTATTCAGAATGTTGTACAATGTTTCCCAGTGCTTATCCTGGTTGTTTTATTTTTGGCTTCCACTGGAACATCATATTAAACTATCACCAAGTTTTGAAGTCCTGTTTTACAGCACCCACAACAGTTCATGCTTTCTGATATATATATGTTAATCCTTTTGTTCACAGTCAAGCTTAGGTCTTTATTTTCATGCATAGATTTACCAACTCTACAGGATTGGACCATGTTCATCTAAGACATTTCCCCTTTTTCCAATTCCTAGAAGATACTTGCAGAATAGGAAAGCTGTTGATGTAATTTTTAAAAAATTAAATTATTTTTTTAAGTTACATAAACAAGTGTATAGAATTATACATTTTCATATTTATCATTCTGTTTTATAACATTTTGGGGGCAGAACAACTACTGTATATAGGAGATTTAATACATACTACCATAAGATATCACTCGAAGCCAAGATCATTAAACAAAGGCTATCATACTTTGGTCAATGCAAGATGACTCATTTGAAAAGCCAATCATGCCAGGAGTGATCAGTGGAAAAAAGAGAAGGGGCCACCCTAATAGCTGTTGGCTGGACACTATAAAAGATAACACTGAGAATGACCATGGTGGAGCTGAAGGGGGCAATGCAAGACAGAGGGGCATGGAGAGTGCTGATCCATAGAATAGATGACAGTTGGACATGACTAAATGGCTGGTGACGATGCTGCCACTATGAGATTTTTCTTGATGCGGTTATCACATTGCATTTCTTTGCAATAAAATATTAAATAGAGATGAATAGTGTTGATGTTCCACAAGCAATTAAGCATGGGAAAAACAAAGTGAAGGAAGGTTCATAGATAAAGCCTTCCCATCACTACTGTTAATTAAGATTGGCCCTCATAAAATATCACTTCTATCACTTGTATTGTGCCAGCACTCTTTTAGCACTCAGGATGTGGTCCAAACTTTCTCTTCTATTTCTATACAACGTTTCCTTCCATTGGATCCAATCCAAAGCAATATTATCCTGTTATAGTAGTTTCTACAACAGCTTTTTTGAAAGGAAAGCAAGAAGACAACAAAGCAGAAAAACAGACTGATGTTATTTAAGTGCCCTCTCTACCTAGCTTCTGTATGGTATTAGTTTGGACATTTTGGAACCACTCTTTGAACCTTACAATGCTATGAACAAGTAATAACAATTCTTGAATTCAGAATCGAGATCTTACCTTAAAGCACCAAAATGAGCTTCCATTTTGGTTGCTCAAGGAAAGAAGAGAGCAAAAAAGGTGAGTGTGGAAGGCTGAGAAACAGGGAGGTTTTGTGACAGCCTCCCTGACTATAAATAGCTAAAATATGGCTGATAGGGCAGCTGAATAATCTGAGTTTGGTGGTTAGTTATTTGGTGGAAGTTGACAGTTGACAGTATCTGGAGAAGCTCTCCAATTAAAATGAATAATTAAATAGAAAAAATTATCTTAGAAGTCTTATCTTGTGTAACAATACACAGCTAAATTAAATGGGTTAAGGCACAAAATACAGAGCTAATCAGTAAAATGGGATAAGTACAAAATAATTTTAAAAAATATCTTTAGTTGAATACATTAGTTACATGTCTACTGGTATACTTTTTTCCCACATACTGTAGCCATGATGAAATTTAACATAAAAGGGGAATCATTCTTTAGAGAAAGAGGGCTATCTTAATATACCTTATTTTATAGATTAACATTCAACATATATTTACTGTGAATTGATGATAATTAAAACGTTGTAAACTGGCATTAACCATATATATTTAAGATTGTACAGCTATCTTATGAAAGAATCATTTTCATTTTTCTTTCATTTTTATTTAAAGCAAAAAGCTTTCCAAGTTTTGATGAAAGTTTCAGGACAGGCTTACACTGATTATAAACCTTCTGCAACTTTCTGATAAGGATGCCTGGAGGCAATTAAAAACAATATCAGCTCCTGAATTTTTGCTGAGATAATCGTTTAAATATTTTTTGAAACTTTTGGCTAACCTAAATATTGATGAATCCAGAACCAGAGTTGCAGATACAGTGATACAGAAATGAGTTTAAAGGTTTATATACTTCAAAATATGTTTGAAAAAGATGGTTCAGAGTATGCGGAGGAAAAATATAGCCCCTTTTTAAAGCAACAGAGACTCATGAAGAAACCTAGGTATAGTTATAAATATTTATTCATGGGAATTTGTATTATCAGGCTAGGAAGATAAACAGTGGTGATATATTTCCTATACAGCCAATGGTCTTGCAGAGAATTGAAGTAAATGGATTTGAAATTTAAATTCTCAGTCCTGCTCAGTAGACCAGAAAGGTTTATACTAAATAATTGTGAGTTGTGTTTTGAATAGCAGAAGCTACGTAGACCAACATACACAAACAATGAGTATAATAGATATTGGAACTAACTGTAGAATGTTAAAATGTAACATTTTTCTAAATGTTTAAAATCTCATTGTGACTCTGATTTTCTTTACAATAACAAAGTAATTTGCCTTCTTCCAGGATTTTTAAAAAAATCTCCTAAATAGTCCAGAACTTTGAAATTTCCTGGTTTCCATGGGAAATCCTGACCCCCACCCCAGGTCTGAATCTGCACTCAAGTTTCTTTTTCAATATCAACCAATTCGGCTAAGTGCTGTCCTGCCACTTTCTGACATTAGAACAAGAAAGTGTTCTACAAACTGATCTGAATACATTCTGAGAAGTTTTGCAAACTACTTACCACAAAGTCAACATGGATTTCATGTGGTCTAATTTTAAACCAAAAATACTTTACTGCTGTTAAAATGACTTTTATGTAAAACCTTCATTTTAAATAGCTCTAATTATACCATACAGAGAGAAGCTTTTAGCCAATGAGTGTTTCTAAACAGAGGGTTTTAAGATGCATCTCTTTCTAAACAGAAGTATTGTAAGGAAGCTTCAATTTGTTGCTTTATAAAACCTCAGCATCCAAAGTTTCCTTTTTTCTCTCTGAGATACCGAGTACTTAATCATCCATTATTCTCAATAGTACATTTTAATAGGCACTGTAAAGTCTTTTATCTGGATGCATATTGAGAAAATCCCTTCCAAAGCTACTTTGTAAGCATTTAATAAGAATGCCCAGTTCAAGGCTGGCTAAATTTAAGAAGCAGGTTCTGACTGATATTAGCAACTCTTAAATAACCTTAAGATAAACAGAAATAAGCCTTTCACAGAAGCTATTTGGAAGAAGAAACTTATGAAGCACAAATACATGTTCTTGCTTCTTTGCTTCAACTTAAATAGCTAACATGAAAATAATATAAACAACACAATCTGAATGGTTTCAAATGAGCCTTTCTAAGGACCATCATAATATAAAAAACCAGAAGTACTTTAAATGTAACTATTCCAAAGATGACCATGCCTCTCTATACCAGTATTTCTCAACCTTGGCAGCTTGAAGATGTGTACTTCAACTCCCAGAATTCCGGGTAAGCAGAACTGTTGTGTAAGCACAACTCAGTTGCTTCCAAAAGTCATCAGAAGACTAGCTAAGTGTCCATTAACTCAGAAAAAACAAGAGGAAAAACACTATAATTTAAACCCTGGAGCATATTTAGACAGTGATACTCTGATTTATTTCCACTGAAGGAGCAAACTGTTGAGTGTAAAGCTCATACTCATCTGCAATGAAGTTTCTAAGCTAGATAATTCATATCTGAGAGTTTCCTTTAGTCAAAGGCTGAATTATGAATTAAATGCATGGAGAATTCTAATTTACTGCTAAATTTAGGATTATAGTGTGGCTGCAGATCTTTTAACTGTTGGACAAGTCAACAATGCCTTGCTCTGGGATCAGAATAAAGTGATAGTAGTGCAGCTAACCCCTAGCAGTTGGGATGCAACTCACCACAACTAGTAGTCCCCACACTATGGCTGCCCAAAGAACTTTCAAACATATTGGAGGAGCTGTCATAGTTCTCAAGTGCTAAATATCTACCTCTGACAAATATCTTGAGAATCCAATCAAACATTCTGCCTTCTTCACTCAGCATGAACTTGTAAGTCCCTGAGACAATCGTCTGAACCTCTGTTCAATTTCTAATTAGGAGTATAAATAGAAGTTTGTACAATAAGTGGTGTGAAGAATATCAGAAGTCACTTCTTTATATTTTTTCTTTCTTTTCTATTTTTCTTCAACTTTTTCTTTTCTTGCATTTTTGTCTTTTCTTTCTTTCTTTCTTTTTCTTCCTTATATTAGATTGTGTTAGTGTTCTTGTTTAAGTAAAATTATATACAAAAAAGAAGAATAAATAGAAGCGAATAACAAATTGACAGGAAACACAAATCTTTCATTTGTATGACTTGTAAAAACATGTTCCAGTGCAGAGTCCTTATGTTCACAATTCTGATGAAACAACTATGGCCTTTTTTTTTAAACCATTCTACATTCTCTTACAGGCCCTTTTCCATTTATCCTCTTAAAAGGTCAGCATTCAGTGACAATCATGCCTCCTTCTCATCAGAATGCTTTGGAAACCATTAATGTTTAGGGATTCTTTTCATAAAGTTTCTTTATACCTTCATAAACATCAATGTTTCCTTGAGGCATTTAATAATTTCCTCTTAGCTATTAACAAGGGCATTTTTGTTATATAAAATATAAATATCAGGAAGAAGGGGAATATTATACTCTGTTAATATTGTGTTAACAAATGCCAGATCTATCCATTAATGTATCTAATATTTTTCTGCTGCCATGTGACCTAATGACTATTTATGTGGCATAATAAGAAGCTCTCCATTTATCATCCTGAACTTGTTAATAAGCAATTTCAGCAGATGGCCATGAGTTCCAGTAGAAAACAGAAGAAACTTCTTTCATGTTCTCGCTGTCTCCATAGTGTTCTTTTGTAACCTTCTGCTTTGTCTTTTATTTTTCTTCTAAAATAACACTCTGTCCTAATTAGAAAAATGGGCCAAGATCTGGATCATTTCAACTAACCTTTTCTGTTTTTCTCAGTGCTCTGACATTTTTTCTGTTCCCTTTCCAAATATGGCCTTGTTTCAATCTATTTTCCTCACAAATGCTGGTACACAGCCAGAAAAGTGCCAAAAAGTGAATTATGGGCTCTTCCTCATATCTGTATTAAGGTCTGTCCTCCACTCTTGATGTATGCAGAAAAGTCAGTGAACTCTAGCAACATTTTTAGCAGAAAGGATGATGAGTCTATCACCTAGGCTAGAAGAACAACTCCATTTGTATAGCTTTGATGGCTCAGAGATCTTCATGATGTACCTAACTGACAGGTAGAAACTTCTTGATTTGAAGAGATGCCTTTCAATTATGTTAGTGGGTATCCAAGCACTCAGGTTGCACAGAACATTCAGAAAAGACATTTAATTTGATTTCAGGAACATTTTCAATAGCATTCCTCTTTAGTTGGGAAGACTTGGAAACAACAAAAAGAGAACTGTAAGGCTATTAATTCTTCCTTCCCAGGCTGTAGCTTTTTAAGGTTCCCCTATGCAATACAGTGGGGATAGTAATATTGCCATTGGATTGCCCGGAACAGGCAATGATACTTCGGAGATTTAAACTCTGATCAGGGTATTTATGAAAACCAGCAAATCATGAACAGAATCCTGTAAAGTTAGAGTCCGCTGAATCTATTTAACATCCCTTAAAGTTGAAACAAATACTGTAGGAAAATGACTATTCCTAAATTAAAAATAAGTAATGATTGATTAATTATCCATTATTTTATTATTCAATAAATATGAACCATAATGTCCCACTGGTCTTACACAACATTTTAGAAAGATTTGTAAAACAAAGTCTGGAGAAAACAGAAAGGAAAGTAATTAGAGGAAAAGTGTTGTTCTTAATTCATGTACCTGCTTTGTTTCTACAGTATTCTCTATGGTCATTATAGATATGAATGTAAGCTATTTCAAGGGCATTGGCAAGATTAATTTCCATTTTGGATGCACACAGTTGGTTTCTAAATTAGCTACTCCACTCAGCAGAAGATCTTGACAGTAACAGTAAACTATTCAGTAAAGATCTCTGCTCCGTGTTACAATAGGAGACAAAAATAAAATCTTGCAAAGATGCATTTTTCAGAAGGAAAAATTATATAAAACTGCCTACATAGGATTGCTTAGGTTAATGAAGCATTTGCATCCAATATAGTAAAAATAAACAGAGTTATGGCCTTGTATCTTGAAATTAATACAACTATATCAAATAATGCAGGCTAATATTAACAGTGCCTTCAGTTTACAGCTATTCTTTCTGGGATGCATAAATCTCAACAACTACTTGTTAAGAGCAGAATACAAAAAAACATGGCATACTACATTAATCCAGATTTTTACAGCCAGATCAGTGATGGGTTTCAACATTTTTTACTACTGGTTCTGTGGGTGTGGCTTGGTGAGCATGGCTTGGTGGGAGTGGCAGGGGAAGGATACTGTAAAATCTCTATTCCCTCTCCACTCCAGGGGAAGGTTACTGCAAAATCCCCATTTCCTCCCAATCAGCTGGGACTCAAGAGGCAGATAATAGATGTGGGTGGGCCCAGTCAGAGGTGGTATTTACTGGTTCTCAGAACTACTCAAACTTTCTGCTACCGGTTCTCCAGAATTGGTCAGAACCTGCTGAAACCTACCTCTGAGCCAGATATAATATGCCTAGTCTAACCAAGGGGGGGGAAATAAGTTCTAAGACTTCTTTTATCCCCAAATTGAAAATCAAAAGGGGAAGGCTATAGTAATTCATGCTTACCCAATGAGTAATTACTTTCCTTGTATTTTCTGCTATAGGAAGCCCTTTCAACACACACACACACACACACATGGAGTTTATTCCATGAAGTGGGCAATACCACAAAGAAGGACTGTTTCTGAATAGCTGCTTGGTGGCAGTGCACAGGCAAAAGTGTAGCCAGAATAATCTCTAATATTTTAATGATCAAGCAAATATATTGCATATGTAAATTTTCACTTGATAAGCCAAAAATAACATTAGAGGATATTTATTTAATGTATCATATCTGATCTTTCCATCCTTATCATATCTGATCCTTTCCAATACTGTAGTATTCTTATTATTCATATCAGTTTTCAGTTTTACTGCTATCCATGAGCAAAGATTGGTGCAACAACTAATATACAGTATAGTATTACATGACACCCTGAGCTATAGCAAAGTCATAGAAGACCATGGCCCATAATCTAATATGTTTGTCCAGTGCTGATTGGTAGATTTAAGATTTCCAGCTTCCCAGGGAAGAGAGTATGATTGGTCCAAAGTACCCTATCCAGCTTCTATATCTAACAGAAGATTAAAACCTTGGTCTCCCATCACTTTAACTACTTTAACTACTGCACCTCACACACTTTCAATGATTAGTGTAATAATCATAAATAACAACTCCGCCCTCCCTAGGAATTTAGTTGGAGGAGCCTCATTACATCTTTATTCATATAAATGGAACCTCTTTTTGATGTCTATAAAGACATCCACATTTTAACAAAACGGTGGTAATTTCTCTCTTGATGGTGTCAGTTTATTTCACTTGAATGTGCCCATCTCATCCAGTTCCTTGTTCCAGCTGTATTCTACACAGAGCTGTCTTGCGGCTTGAACATGTTGTGTTGTCTGAAATGGCAAACTATATAGCAAAGGCTATCCAAGACCGATGTTATTAGGAAATTCCATAGAATTCCTAGAGTACTTTGTTTCCTTTGAAACACGAAGCTAGTCAGATGATGGTCAAAGGAGAAACAAAGGGATCTTAAAAGTATCAGAATTATGAACAGCATGCTCTGTGTCAGACTTAGATGTAAAGAACAAGTGAAAAGAAAAGAAAGGCAATAATGTACATCATGGCAAGCCTGTAATTTGTCTGAGTCTAATGCCCTTAAAATTCAATACAAGTCCAGTGTGCAATCTAATTAGTGATTTGGAGATTTTTGCAATTCTTCTGAACATCGCAAAATATATCTGTATAACATGGGTTACATACCACAACCCTTTACATATTCTACCACATCGTTTATTTTAAATCTAGCTATTATTCAAGTACCTAGATTAGTATTTCTTGACTTTCGCAACTTTAAGAAGTTAAACTTTGAGACTTCATCTCCAAGAATTTCCCAGCCTGCATGAGGAATTCTAGGAGCTGAAGTCCACACATCTTAACGTTGCTAAGGTTGAGAAACACTGGTCTCTAACTTTTCAAGCTTTGGGTTTAGGATCAACTGACTGAATGTTTTCCCTGTGCCTACTTATTTCCTCAAGTCTTACAGAGAAACAGTGTTGTGGGGAAGAACATTTGGTGACATGTAATTTGTAATGTTACAATTCTGATATTGATTTATTATCCCTTTGATAGTAAAGAGGTAGTTGTACAGTCACTTCTGCCAATTCCTGGCACAAGGTTAAGACATAAGCAAGAACAGCTTCCAGCATGATGTGAGCTATTACAACCAATGTTATATACTGTATGAACTTGTCAAATGAAACAAACAAAATGTTAAAAAGTTATGATATTTATGTAGTTACTTACCAAGCACATCTAAATTATATAAAAGTAACCAGAATATCTTTACAATCCCCAAGGCTTGTCACAATTTTTGAGCACCCCTAATGTTTGGAAATTGAAAGTTGGAAAATTTGACACGCCCTCTGAACTGTCCAATGGGAACTAGTTAACAGGGTTGATACAATCACTGTCTTAATGAGTATTGTCCCAGCAGGGTGAGATTTAAGAATTTTATAGCTAATTTACATGCCTCAACTTTTCCTGACTTTGTCTGATTTAAACTAAAACAGAAATGGGAATAGAAGGCTTCAGGCTGATGAAAGTGCATGGTTTATCTGGACTGATCAGAACAATACATAGGATTTTTCCCAAATCAGTTCCTGGACTGAACTGTGTGAAGGGGATTTAAAAAAAAAACAAATGAGGGTTAGAATCTAAGCATAGCTTGTCCCAACACAATACCATATCATAACAGTCTAGGGTAAGAATTTAGTTTTTCAAGGCAAGGATTGAAATAAATGGCCTATATAGCCTCTTCCAACTCTATGATCCTATGAAATGAAATTTCAAAAACTGTGCTCTCCTGGCCCACTACGTTCGTTTGTTTATGTTATGTTATGTTATGTTATGTTATGTTATGTTATGTTATGTTATGTTATTTTATCTTATCTTATCTAATTTTTATACCGCCTTTCTCCCGATGGACTCAGGGCGGTGCACAGCCAAGAATAAAACAAACAAGTATATAAAATTTAAAAACAATTTAAAAAACATATTAAATAATTTGGCCC
>JANHZT010008518.1:202335-217481 GCA_032468215.1 Stegonotus admiraltiensis | reverse complement strand
AAGTACCCAGGTCCTAAGCCATGGAGCGCTCTAAAGATGGTAACCAACACCTTGAATTGCACCCGGAAGACCACCGGAAGCCAGTGCAGCTCACGCAGGAGAGATGTTACATGGGAGCGCCGTGTCACTCCCATAATCACCCGCGCGGCCGTGTTCTGGACCAGTTGGAGCCTCCAGGTGCTCTTCAAGGATTATAATTTTCTATTATAAAGATGGGAAAACATTATTTGAACCTTTTTGCCTCTCTTTGATTAAACAGAACAATGTACAATATTTCAACCTTTAGATATTTTTATCTGGCTAAATAGTCACATGCATAATGATCTGAAAAATTGCTGACATATTCTACTATCCTAGTTTAAGAATTGTTGACATGATTCCTAAACTTCTTATAAAGTGTTGTTGCTTTCTGCTATATACCTTTATATTATTTTTCAAGGTTGAAATCCCTTTTAAAGGAAAAGAAAGAAGATGCAGCACTTCCATAGATGCTGAATTTATGCATTAGTTGTTCTCAAATAACAGCAATACTTAAAATTCCAGAAGCTGGATCTCATTTTTGGATTCTACTCATTCAGTAATGTATAATCATTCTTTTATTTTTGAGAAAACAGTATTCAGCAATAAATATATAATATAGGCATGCTTAAGAAAGTTGAATGCTTCTATGATTTTGAAAGGTTAAACATAATTCTTAATACAACTATCTCCAATGTTCTTTTTTCTTCTTCTTCCTCTCTATTTACCTGCTAATTTTATTCTGATTATTTTATTGTGAAGTTCCTGTTTGCAATATAAAAAGCATTTAAAAATGTATTGTATTCTATTGGCTAGAACTGAATTCAAGCAACATAAATTGGATTATCATAACTGAATTATACAACCTCGGTGTATTTACTTAAGTACATTAGTAGATAAAAAGGAGATTTGAAAAAAATCAAAGCTTTCCTAAATCCCAAACAGATTAATTTTGCTGGCCCATATAAAAAAATTGATAATGAATACACATGATTTCTTAATGTGTATCTTTTTATCATTTTGAATTTACATAAAAAGAGTCTTTTTTTGTTTCTACTTAGCCACGATACGTTATATTGAAGCACTACTTTAATGTGAAAGTGTACAGAGGGTAGGATTTGCTAAACAGTATTTTATTTTTACTTGGTGTTTTATAAATGAGACCAAATTTAATTGGAAGTTATTCTATGCTGTTTGATGTTATGGTGTACTTTAGAACAACAGGATATAAAAAATGATACCAAGCAATGCCTCTCAGCAAGGTAGCTGCATGACCAGGTATTTGCCAGGCATATCCTGAAATATATTAATTTCTAAGAAACTTGAAGTGAGACTGTTTCATAAGAATTACTTGAAATAATTCACATTAATACAAAAGCAATCCATCAACTCTAGCAATTTACTCTCTTTATGTAATTGTAAATGTCTTTCTCTAGGTCCTGAAGCTAGATACAAGCAAGAGTCTAAGCTATGCTTGAAGAGGTTAGACTATAAATAGAAAACCTTTTATTTATATTATGCATTACTGAGGGCTGCAGACCTGTTTCCTCTTGGTTTCATTTATTATATTAGACTATAAGATGAGAAAAGTTGTACGTATAAGCTGCCTTTGTTTCCTGACTATTTAGTATAATTTATATATTTAAAAGAAGAGTGATGAGTTTTCCTACAGTATATATCAATTATGCTAACAAATTGAAATGTTATACATAATTTTTCCAATTTCTGAAATACTTGGCAATTTAAATATTTTTCTTTCTTGCCCACTGAAGGAAGCTGTATGATAAAAACAATCTGCTATTCTTTTCATGCAGAGTTGAGAGAAACGATTATTAATAAAAATAGCCATTTTGGAATTGCACAGTTGTGTACAATACTTAAATTAGATTAAATATAGAAATATTCTTCCAAAGTTAACCCGAGCTGTGGTAATACACTCTAAAGTCAGCCATTATCCTTCATTTTCGTGAAACAATAATCTAGCCAATAGTTTATTCCCTGACTCTGTCAATTTGGTATCATGAGTTCAGCCCAATGAGACAGATATTATATAGAGAAAAAGTATGGGTAAAATAGTGGAAGCAGATTAGTAAACCATATGACACTCTAGGTAACTTTGATTCTGTCAAAGTTTAAAGCAAAGATCCCCAAATATTTTGGCTAACAGGCAAAGATATATAATTGCTATAACTGCTACAGAAATAGTTGAGACTTACCAATTTTGCAAAATGTCTTCTACAGCAGATGGCTAGCCATAAAATAAAAAGGTAGAGGAATATTAACATAAAACCAAAGGTATCATCCACCAGTTCATTAATGACCATGGACTCAAAGCCCTTAGAAATCTTTAGGAAGATTAGGATAATGATACATTAGACTGGTCTTGAACTTTAGATTAAAAATTGATAAAGCTATTGGGAATATGACTGTGGATTAAGTCTTTCAATAGGCATGTTCACTTAAATTCTTAATCCAGTTCTACAAATGGATGGAAGTAATCTTGCCATTATAGGTTTTGAAAAATATTTTCCCTTTTACTGTTCTTAATTAAGATAAGTATAACAGTAATTTAAACATCATAGGAAATGTATACCAAAGAAAATTTATGGAAAACTAACAGATGTTATTCTGTCCTTCGTGATGGGCTGCTAAATATAATTTCTTTTCTATCGAGAGGGGGAAAAATCTGCTCATGGAGGATCTCCCTGAATGGTAATTTTAGATACTAGTGACATCATGTCTATACCAGGGGTGGGTTCTACTTATCTTTATTACCGGTTTGCAGCGGGGCCACACGTGTGCTCTTCTGTGCAACCACAGAAGTGTTTTGATGATGTCGGGGTCGGTGGGTGGAGCTTCCCACCGGTTTTACTACTGGTTCTATAGAACCGGTGCGAACCAGGGGCAACCCACCACTGGTCTATACGTGATGCTAAAGAAAGGGGGGAAGAGAGAGAGAGGATAATATGTTGACATATGTTGCATAAAATGTAATGGTAACATTCATTTCAGGAGAATTGGAGGCTGCTTGAGTTTCATGCAAAAGTACTACATCTCTGAAAATAATTTAAATAATGGATTCTCCATTTGAACTAAAGGCAGGTAAGAGGGAAGGAAGGGTGGGAGGGAGAGAAGGAGGGAGGAAGGAATGAAGGAACCAAAGAGGAAGTTAAAATAGCCACAGGTTAATCATTCAATTTTTCCTTCCATCAAGGATGCAAGCTGATGAAGGGAGGAGAACTTGTGGCTCAGAAGGTTAATTCAACTGCCTAACGTGCAGGAAGCCCAAGTTCAAATCCGAGTAAGGGTATGGCTAGCTGATGAAAGCTAAAAAGCTTAAAATAGATCTATACTAGACTCCCTTTATTTCTTTATCAGCAAAATATTAATATATATATATATATTAATCTTGAAGAAAGCCCAGTTTTGCTCCATTTTCCCAAGAAAAATAACTAATTTGTGTTCCTTTTCAACTTAGAATACTTCACTCAACTCAACATTGTTAAAATCAGTGCAGATCTGCTTTAATCACTATGCACAAACTTCACAAAAGCAAATAATTGAGAGGAAAAATATTACTAGGACCAAAACAGCTGTTCTCTATATCATGCTTATTTTTAGCGGTAAAATGCCAGACTATCGGTCAATCAGTTTTTACTTTGCATTTTACATAACAACCAAGACACTGTACATACTCTGCTCATTACTGATGAATTTGAGCTAAGATTTCCATCCATATACCAGGAGAATAAGCCTCTGTTCAATCTTTTGCTTGAAACAGCACTTTTGATTTTCAGCCAGTGATTTTTTTTTCCCTGGCTGGTAGACTGTAAATACTGAATTATCTGCAATATAAATTGAAATATTTTCTAAAACTAACATAATAGTAATTAGTCAATGTGCAACAAAGGGTACTTCCAGGTGATCATCCCAAAGTTTTCTGATTTCATAACTTAAATGAAATCGGCCTCGAGTAACTCATCCTGACTATTTAGATTAATAAGACATTCTGGAGGGGCATGGTTGATTCAATTTGAATATGGAGCCCATCAAAACTCACCCTTCCTACCCAATAGATTTGCATAATGATCTCAGTCAATAAATACTAAGCTACTAGACATGACTGTTTTCTCTACCACTCAGTTTTGTGCTGAAAATCAAATCTCCTTACAAACAAACAAACAAACAAACAAGCAAACAAGAATTGCTCAGCAGCGCAGACTATAGTGCAGTTGAATAGAACAAGATGCAGCTGCTATTGGCACTATCTGCTGTTTGCAAAATCTCATGACTGCATTCCAATTGAAACCTGGAATCTAAAAGTAGAGTTCAGCAACAGCACAGACAGATTAGTGGAGGATGAGGTTAGTCACAAGCAGCTTTAAATCCAAAACATGAGAAATAATAATGTCCATAACATGAGAAATAGGTTCTATCCATGCTGGCAGGAGAATTATGGAAGTTGAAGTCTACACATCTTAAATTTATTGAGGTTGAGAACACTGCTCTAGTCTAGTATGTAATTGTGACTGATTTCTTAGTACAATGCCTTAAATCTAATTTTTAACATTTAGGCCAGACCTATTGAAATCAATTGGAGTTTATTTATTAATCATTTCTGGAAAAAAAATCCTTCAATCAGGATGATCCAAAAGTTTGACTCAATGGGCCCCAGTAATGGAAGCTTATAGACATCTTATTCACCAGTACAAATGTCAGTTGGTTTCTGCTCTTATCAGCAGACTTTTAAAAAATCCCTCCCTTACAGTCACTATAAGGGAAATAATTTAGACCAACTCAATGGGTTTTCTAAATTTTGTCTTAAATTAGTGTCTTGGCAGGCTTTTCATTTTTTGAATGTACAATCATTCCTGACATGATTTTGCTCAGCATCTCTCTCACTCTTTGCAATATTACATTTTCAGATATCAACACAATTAATCTCAGAGGCTGGTAAGAATGGGATTAAGGAGATTTTTTAAATAAATTTTCCCTTTCAAGCATGGAGCTTTCTCACAAGGATATAGGATTCCAGACTACAGAACATATATTTTAATAACATGAAGCATGGGTTATAGAAGTTTAATTTGATTTTCATATATTATTAAAACTATGGAATAGTCTTCATATCTTTAAATATTTTTGTAAGCCCCAAAAGTCTTAGGTTCTTGTGTTTATCAGGTAAGTATGGGTGTCAACAGCTTTGTGTCAACCTATTTTTTAGTGATTCCTGCAAGCCTGTTGTTACTGTGCAAAGCAGTAAGAAATAGAATAAAAATAGTCTGGATTTTCGACATATTTTATAGCTTCAAGGAATTGGAAGATTCAAGGCACATCTTGTCTGTCTCTTTTTTTCTTTCATCTCTTTCCCTTTTCCTCTTTCTGTGCTGCATTTATAACTGGAAAAGTGACAATAAAGATGTGAATATTTGGGAGAGCTACAATAACTAGTAAAGTTCATAATAACCATGGCCAAGTCAGGCAGTTGGAAAATAGATAACTTATAATTGCCATATTATTGTGTTTTTTAGACAATTTGTCTCCTTTTTTCACTTTTTTATAGTAAAATAAAATAATTGAGTGCTATCCTGCTGAACTTTTTAAAATAGAGTAGAAACTATAGAGTGACTTTGCTCCCAATTAGCAGCATGTCATTTGCATTGAGCTTACTATGTATATAGTGTCACTAATCATTTTCAGTATATGACCCATATAGATAGATTGCATTATAGAATGAAGTATTTATATTATGAAGTATTTTAATGTTTTTATTTAAACAGTACTTTTAAAATACATTAATAAAGTTACAGTAAAGAGCCATAAACAGATTATAATGAGATTCCCTCATTAAATGTTTTTATTGATCCCAATTGGAGTAAAATGCTGAAAACCAATGACTGATCAGTTCAGTTATAGTTGGGAGATGCATTAGGAAAATATAGTAATCAGCTGAATGTTTTAACATCAGAAATGTATATTTAAACTACTTGGACAAATGATACAGGGAGAAAGACCATAGAGATTAAGCAATATATCTGATAATTATAGCATTTTATTTTTTTAAAAAAAGAGTGAAATCATATAAATAAGTAAAGGAAATAACTGTGTAGTCCAAGCTTCGTTATCATTTGCCTCCTATGTTTTGTGGGTGGGTGGGTTTGTTAACATGTTTAGTTTTATAGTTTTATTATGGTTTTTATATTGTTTATATTTTTTATTGGGAACCAACCAAAACTGGGCATACATATTAATATATTAAATAAGTAAATAAGTTGGTGTGCAGATGGGCAGATATATTAATGTTTTAAATAAGTAAATAAATAAATTCTACACTTCTCACTCCTTTAAAAAATGAAGAATATGGTAGCTTTTAAATAGAATAATAGAATAACAGAATTGGAAGGGACCTTGGAGGTCTTCTAGTCCAACCCTCTGCTCAAGCAGGAAACCCTATACCATTTCAGATAAATAATTGTCCATTCTCTTGTTAAAAAACCTCCAATGCACCCACAACTTCTGGAGGCAAGTTTTTTCTTTAACAATAGGCATTGCTGTGGTAGAAACATTAAATATAGTTCCAACTCAGCATGCAGTTTTTCCTGTCACATTTAAGATCAAATGCAAATAGAAGGGGCAACACAAGATGATATTAAAACTGTATAAAACTTGTGTCAAAGAATCACCCATTTTTTTGAAAATATTATTATTTTTAACTGGCATTTTATTGTTAGCTTGCTTCCTTTTTTCTATAAAGAATTAACTGCATTAGAAAATAAAACAATGGTTAAAAATATATTTCAAAATTCCAAAAAGACAATAGCTATAATACAATTATTGCATGGTTGGTGGTCAGTATATACCTTTTAAATTATTCATGCTCCCTCCTATACTACAGAAGAAGTCAAACTAAGAAACCTGCAAAGATCAGTACATACTGATGTTATTACATGTGGCAACATGTTTCCTGGTTGGGAAATACATCAGCTAGGAAACAAGATTGAGATTAGTTGGAGGAGACAGAGTGTAGATTTAAATTCCTCCAGTGTATTTAAGTGGCACAAAAATACTCATAAAGACCAGCAAATTCTACATTTGGATTTGCTAAAATTCATATAAACATCCCATAAACAGAGATGGGTTATGAATTAAACATTAGACTGTGCAGTTGTATGTATCGCTATTGAAATGTAAGTCTGATGTTTTTCAACTAGCTTTTGCCCCTGTTACATAAATATAATATATTGACCTAAGGGGGAAATGAACCTCAGATAAAATAACAGTTCTTGAAGACTCTGCTGCCTACAAGCTAACCCGAATGAATTTTAAGTGGATAATGTCTTTTTAAATTATCAGTAGTATTAAAGGAAGAATAGATCAATCTTACAAAATTACAAAGCTATGTAACACTGATTAATATTTTAAACTTGTCTCCAACTTTTTTTCTTAGAAAGATGGTGGAGAAGATAGTGTCTCTATAGCAGCAAAGAACTCCAGAGAAAGAGCATTATTGAGCCCTTAGCAGTCAAGAATCAGGCTAATACAGCATGGAAACTACATTGGTCATGCTTGAAGTTGATCATTTGAGGGACTGGGATGAACTAGGACAAAGATATTATAATATACAATTTTGGCTATAATACATAAAGGAGAAAATATGTCATGAGAGGATTGAAATTTACATGATGTTAAAATAATCTTTAAGATAATTTATATAAAATGATGTATCATTGGTAAATATCACCAGAAAAATTGTCTAGAATGGGTAATGGTACCTCAAATCTATGTTCATAATGTGAAGAACAAGGGACACTTTATCATGCAGAAAATTTTGGATACAAATACATACACTAATTCAGAAGATCTTAAATGGTGAAGAACCTTTCAATTGAAACTGGATGCTTTTCTTCTGAGATTGATGGAAATAAATAGCTGGAAAAAGTCATGGAACTTTGTTTTTATATATGAGAACTGCAGCAAGACATATGCACAAAGGTAGAAAGTTTTAGCACTACCACAATGATTGATGAAGATGATGGAACTGGCAGGGATGGTTAAATTGACTAATTAGAAAACAGACAGTATATCTACATTTATTGCTGACTGGAAACCCATTTTATACTTTTGCATGAAACAGAGAAAATAATCTTAATTTAGCGAACCACAAAAATCTTGGTTCCTGCAGTCTTCTATGGAGGAAGTACTATATATATGAATAATCTCATAACCTCTCCTTTCTCTGGAAAGCTTTTGCTGGCCAGGATCCATTCTCTGGTCACTATCTACATTCTTAAATCATTCCTGCTCCTTCAGGGATGTCTACCTCACCATGTCCTCACTGGAAGTTTTCACTTGGGTCACCTTTATGAATATGTATTTTAATACAAATTCATGATTTCAAGGAGCTTAAATTACTATTATTTCTCTATCTCATCCACCTCCACATTCTAAATGTAAAAAATTTAAGAAGCTTTTCTAAAAAAATTAATTAAGCAGGAAAAAAGTGAATCAGAAAAAAAGAAACCAAGGTGAACAGATGTGACCTAGAGTACTCAAATGTTTGAAAGGAGAATTGGTTTTTAGATGCACAAGCATTCTAGTGCTGAAAAGTTTTAAGGAAAAAGAGAAATACGTAGATATACAATAGACTTAATTAAAGTATTGGTACATGTTGATAAAAGAGTCCAAGGATAAATTTACAGAACCTATAAAGAAAGAGGCAAAAAGGTTATTCATAAGGAAGGAGACCAAGGAAACAATTCATTCAGGAAACTTGAATACAAAATGGAGGGCGATATCTATAATAGGAAAGTTAAATACTATATTGCTAACTAAATGTTTAAAGAGTTTAAAGAGTGAAAACTTGTCGTCCCTCTTGGGTAGACAAGACAGAAAACATAATCAGATGAACTAAATGTACTTTATTGTAAGGCTACATGAACATTTTGATTAGAAAGTACAAACTTTCTACCTTCCACTTTTAATTACTTGATCTATTAGGGTGGGTTTTATTTTTCTTTCCTGATCATTCAGTGACTGCTGGCCCCTGCCCCTCTTGTCTGATCATTTCCTAGGCACTATCTCTTCTCCCCATTCCTTAAGGTCACCCATGCATTCCATTACAAAACTGGAAGATTAAAGCTAAATGTGAATAATAATGAATATCCATAGACAGTTCAAATCAAAGCTCTACAATAGGAGAACAAAATAAAATGTATTAACTATTTCTAATTAAAGAGTTGATTTTGAAATATTACTCAGCTTCTGGCAGAAAAGATGACCCTGTAAGAGTAGACAGCCAGAGGTCTTCAACCTTCTCTCCTCCAAGTCCTCTGGAATTTTATACTCTGCCCCCAACCTCTAATTTCTAATTGGGATAATGGCTTGGTAGTTCCTTATGCTCCTACCATTCTTTTAAGGAGCATTACACCTTAAATTGATCCCAGTGCTTGTCTGTGACAGACAAGACTCCCATACCCTATGTTTTCTTTCTGGCAATTAAAATGCTAAAATACAAAAAGAAAAATAATAGTGTAAGTTGATGGTTATGCGGTCTAGAGACATGACAAGTTGACCCATTCATTCCTTTTTTCCCTAACCTCATCAGAAATAAACAAATTTTTTATTTGTGTGTGTGTGTGTAATCTCCAGTCAATAGCTTTGATATATCAAATATCTATATAGAGTTGAAAGATACGAAAATATAGTGAAATTGGATTTTGAAGAATATGGTACAGATAAACACCTTCTAGAAAATAGTTAAAATATTTAAAAGTATTATTATTAAGGTTAATTTCTAAGACAGAAACCTTTTTGTACAATTTAAATAATCAAACAGCTAAGCCTGTTAAACATGCAGTTCCCATTCTTTGAATGGGAAAGCTCTTGTTCCTTTTTTGTCGGCCACTAGTGTTAAAATCTCACATCCAAGTTTTTGTTCACTACAGAAGTAATTGATTGGTGTAATATCCTTGGTTGTGATTATAGCATGGGCACATAGCGTCAGAGATAACTGTCAACCATTGATGGAGAATCTTGGTCCAGACTCATTTGGTGGGAAAGTACAAGAAAGTACAAGTACAAGTGGATATAATTGATTGGTGCACAAAACTCACTGGCAGGCATAAAAGGAAAAAGAAAGCCAGTCGCACTGCACTTTTATAATGCCATTATTTCACAGTAAGGGCCCTTCCTTCCGTCTGTCCATCCATCACTGTCTCTCAATCTGGGGAAGAAGATAAGGCCAAGCCACTTCCAAAAATCTTGCCAAGAAACCCACAGGGACCTTTGCATGCAGTCGCTAGAACTCAACGCCAACGCCCAAATGCATGCACGTCCCCCACTTTAAGCTCCAAGTTATTAAGATGGTTAATGTTAATTGTGGAAGGCCATCCTGTTACAATCACTTTTATTTTAGGTCTCATTCTTTTGAATTGTTTCTATTTCAGAATATTCCATGTGTCCTGTTTGAAGTAACAACTTGCAGTTCACTTGTCTGTTACCTACAGATTCCCCCCAAGATGAACTCTTTTATCTTGAGCTTCCTTTGATGGCCAGATGCAAAAATCTAAGGAGCGAGGCCCTCTGAATTGTGTGCACGGGTTGTGAAATGAACAGAAAAGCCGTTCACCGTTATGAAGTGAATGTGGGGGGGAAAAAAAAGAAGAATCCGGTCCGAATTAAATGTCATGAGGGAAGAAAAGTGTCGGGTAGCTATTATGTACCTCATGCCCCGAAAGTTCAGGGTGGGCGCGGGCCACGCCCACAATGCCCCGCTCTTTCGCCTCCGAGCTAGCCAAGGCTTGGCGGTCCCTGAGGCGGCCCACCCAAAGGTGGGGCTCAGGTACTTCTCTGAGGCCAAAGAAAGGCGCAACCTGAGGGGGAAGGGGAGAGCCAGACCGGCTGCGCTTTTCTTCTTCTTCTTCTGGGGGTTTGGCGGCGTGAGGGGGCGCGGAAGGCGGTGCCAGAGGCGAGGCTGAGCGGGGCGGGATTCTTCCCACCCGCCTCATTTCGCGGCTGCCTGGCTGCCGGCTCTGCTGCTCGTAGCGCTCGGGAGCTTCTTTTTTGGGCGAAGCGAGCGCGGAGGAAGCGCGCCGCCCAGTCTCCGGAGCTGAAGCATCGGGGAAGAGGGAAAGGCGCCGAGTCTTCCCCGCGACCCCTTGCCTTCCATCCGCGGCGCCAAAGAGAAACTCCGAGGTGGGTGCACCATTGAGGCTCCCCGGCAAATGCAAGCGAGCTCTCGAGGGCGGCGGAAGGCAAGGATGAGTAGAAAACTGGGGGTGAAACAAGGGGAAAGTTTGGGTGGGGACCGCAAATGGATCCACCTGAGCAGAAGAATCGGGGCCGTAAGAGCTGAACGGGGTCGGACGAGGGTGATTACTTAGCAACTCTAACTTTTATGCACGCAAATTGGGAGCCAGGGAAAGTACGTTAGCTACAGGATAGAATTGCAGCGTGAAGCGTGAATTCCCTTAGCAAAACGCTCTTCCATTTGCGCTCCCGTTATGCACCTGCTTGTATGGCTGCTGTCTGTGGTGGCTGCAGAAGAGTTGGTTATACCGCCTCGAGGTGGTTTTAACTTGTGAAGACTCGAACCAATGGATTCTTCCTATAGCAACAGGGTTAGAAATGTGCCCGTTTCCTTGGTAAATAGGGTTGCGGGCACTTCATCCGCTTTTCCTCCATCCCTCTTCTCATGAATTCCTCCATTAAGTAAATGGCTTGCATCATTTGAACTCTCCCGTTGTATTTTGGGCAAGTGTCTCTTCCCATTAATTTCCATATTTCATTAACCAGGAGCAAAGCAAACTTCAGAAGAACATGTCTCCTCTTAACTGTTAATTGCTGTATTTGTACTCCCACTTAGTAAAGCAGACTATAAAAATACATCAGGGGAAAAAAAGTGAAATAATTTAGTTTTCCATTTTGTTCCAAAACACCACTTCCTGTTTTATTAAACTATCTTTTAAATTGCCAGAGCAAAATATGTGCAATTATAATTGTAATATGTGGCATAGTAAGTCTATGGCACTATAATTTGGATATGGGAGTATCAATTACAGTAATATTTTGAGGCACAGAGTAAAATACCAACTACATCCTGCTGCTGGAGTAACCAGCACTAGGATAACATAAAAAATGATCCAC
The DNA here is from genome assembly GCA_032468215.1 of Stegonotus admiraltiensis. Classification (NCBI taxonomy): domain Eukaryota; kingdom Metazoa; phylum Chordata; class Lepidosauria; order Squamata; family Colubridae; genus Stegonotus; species Stegonotus admiraltiensis. Next base: position 205,319 of record JANHZT010008518.1, on the reverse strand, counting down.
CTTGACTGTTCTGGAAGATTATCCATATCCAAATATATTTTCCTAAACCTGTGATAGGGAAATAAATCTATATATATAGTGTAATTTAATTTATTTAATTGTGATATTAATCAATGCTCAGTTCTAAGACTGTTTTGTCAATGGCTCTTCCCTAGTAAGAAATTGGTGGATTTCACTTTTTTGGAAGGATCCATATTAGAACTGATCGTTCATATACATTTGGCTAGACTAGAGCATTCCAATACTATTTTTTTCCTTTTTAAATGAACCTCTCCGTATTTAATGCAATTTTATCTTAAACATATGCTAAGTAAAATGTATGAACTTTAGAACAAATCAGTAAGCAAGTTTTACTTCCTTAAATAATAAGATACCCAAATACTTTATATATTATATATAGTGTTTATAGACAATATTTTCAGGAAGCATACATTATGTTTATTGTACTATGTACAGTATGTAATTTAAGCTTTCATTTCTGTAGGAGATCTATTGCATACTGTGAAGTTCTTGATGCCTAATAATAAACTTTTGTTTACAATTTAAGTGATAAATAATGCCTGATCTCTTTCTAACGATAAGACCTGATGTTTATAGATGTGGAAGCATGAAAGTCAGTTTCTTATTCAGGTTCAGAATGTGTAGTATTTCATGTTTGCTATTCATAGCTGTATGGTCTTTACCAAGTCCTAATCAAGTTAAGGGAGTTTTTAACTTAAAACAGCTTCTCATGAAATAATTTATCTTATGAAACTCCTATGTAAAAAGAATTTCTGCCAGTGTCATTATAAGAACTGTCCTTAAATTTTTGTCTTTGTTTATAATATTCCTTTATCTGATATAAAATGATTGAAATTAGATTTAGTTTCAGTTCCAGAAATGAGATTAAAATTACCTGCCCAAAAAGTTGACTTCAGTCAAAAAGTAGGTACTTTACTGTAATAAGACTCTTTCCTTGGGTTTTTTTTTAAAAAATTATGTTGTTTTCTATTTCAGTCACACAGTAATATAAAAGTATCCCAAATGTTACAAATCAATATAATTTCATTTTTAATATAGGAAAAAATACTTGCTGTAGCATGAAATAACTTTCCACTTTGAATGTCTTGTTGGACTATTAAAGTAGAAAGGGTATTTAAATAATTTGTATGAAAAGCATTTGAATCTCTATGATGAAGTTGGATGCATATAAACTGGTTCCAACTCTTCCAAAGAATTTTATGGCTTGGCAGACATTTGAACCCAAATCTATTCTATATTATTCAATACTTTATCCATTATCATGCTTATCCAGTGACACAGCAATGGTATTTTGTTACAGTTATGGTTTCTAGTTCATTACTATAGTATGCATTTAAAATATACATGCATCTATTCGGAAGAGACATCTACAAATAAAAATGCCATGAAAAGAATATCAGCATAATTCTTAGTGTAAATAAATATCACATCATCTGGAAGTCCTAAATAATGTATCATTGATGTAGGTTGAGTTATGGGGTAAATTAATATTAGTTCATTATTTGATTTCCTACAGCCCTCTTAAACCACAAAAAACTTGTCTCAAAGATTGGGAATTATTTGGATAATGCAGTGGGCTGTTTAGGGTAGAAAAAACTAGTGAAAATCGTGTCATCCTTTCATTACCTTATTCATGAATCACAATCTCTGTGGCATGTGGAACTATTCTTTCACAATATTTCATAGTCAAGCCACCAAATTCAGTGCTGTGCTGTATAACTCATAAGTGTGTGTGTGTGTGTGTGTTTGTGTGTGTGTGTATGATTGCACCCTTTGTATGTTACAGAGTCATATTTGATACTTAGTTGGAATAAAAAAAGCAAGCAAACGCAAAGGTCACTGATCCTTGAGGTAGAATATTAATATTTTAAATGAATACATTTTATTTCTTAAAAGGGAATGTGGTTTGCAAAACAGTTCTAAAAGGATTTCACCTATGGAGCACCTCTAAAAAAAATCATAGGAACAATGAAATAGTTTCCCAGCCCCAAAAGACCTTCTGAAAGAAAAGGCTTGTTCTTTCTTTAAAAAAAGCTAATAATAATAATAATAATAATAATAATAATAATAATAATAATAATACTACACAACCTAAGTGAATTTATATACTGTAAAGAATTATTTCTATGCCAGACAGATCACAGACTAGCAGGAGGCATACATATTTAAAGATAGATATTTGTAGATAGTACTCAGATCAGAATCAAATTTTAATTCCACCATATGGCCTAATTTTTCCAATTTGGGAACAAAACCTGCTTGCAAAATTGTTGGATATTAATCTTCCCAAAGTAGCTTAAAATTCAAATGTAAAAATACCACATTACAAACTATGGAAATAAAACTATACCATGAAGACATTCCCAGTATATGTACAAAATTTAAATTTCTAAAAAGCTTCACTTTTGTTTTCTTTAAATTCAGAATTATCAACTTTGTATGGAATCCTTAACCATGAATGAGGTTGGTATGGGTACATACAATTCCTTAATTCTTACTTAGCTTTTCTCATTACTATTATTGTGTTACCAATATCTTCTTTTTGCATATTATTCAGGTTGGGGATCCTGACTGATTATTCCAAAAAGCTCTAGCATTCATCATCATAGATGTCTCAGTTTAGGGAACATTGGCTTGGAAAGGGAGCAATAAGTTAAACAGTATTTGAGTGACATGCTAAAAAGTCATTCCTATTTTTTTGGCTGATCATGATAGCACGTACAGAGGTAATTTAGACCAAGTGCAACTGATGAAGTCAGTATTCACTGAAAATGAGCATTATTATGCCATTCACCATTGTCTCAGCCCCTTGCCCACTTGTGCCTAACCATGACATCAACATGCTTCAGCAATTTACGTATTTTTTTTTGCTTTGATTTATATGCTGCCCTTCTCTGGAGACTTAGGGCGGCTTACAATGCATTAAGCAATAGCCTTCATACTTCTGTATATTTATACAAAGT
>JANHZT010008518.1:144494-157431 GCA_032468215.1 Stegonotus admiraltiensis | reverse complement strand
TAACCATAGAGAGTTTACCTCCACCCCCCAGCTTGGTTTTGCCATCCACTGGGGAGACCAAGATAACCCCCACAGAGTATAAATGAGATGCTGTGCTGGAAATGAGTATGTTACTTTCTTTCACAGTGGTGCACAATCAGTCCTGAACACAATAAATAGCCTTGTTTCAATATCGGAAACTCAATGAACTTTGTAAAGTTTTCCTGTATGTATATGCAAGTTAACAAATGTTTTCTTTTTCAAGTTCAGTATACTTTGGAGGACGAAGTCAAGCTAACTGAACCCACATAACAGCAACATTTCTTCTGTTACATTTAAAAAGAACAAAACAAATAGTAATGAATTTGTGTATAACTTTATTTTTTTAAAAAAATCAAACTGATAGTTAATGAGTGCAATTGGATTTTTCCATACATTCAACATATAGCTAAAATATACAAAAGTTCTTTACAGGATTTTTTTTTAGGAAATAGTTTCCTAATTACTGAGATGCTCTTTGGATACTCTTACAGATGTATCAGAGCTGCTGCTTGATGAAGAGTTTACCTGTGAGTAGCAGAAGGCTTAAGCGAGCGATGGACAACCTGTGTCCTACGGTAAAATGTGGCCTCTTAGCATCTTGAGAACTTTTGAAATTTGATGGCAAAATAGCCAGTTTTCAGGGACATGGGTTATCCATCCTCCCCCTGTCCCCCCCAAAAAAACGATGATAAAATTGATTCTCCCGTCATCACTAGAAGGCATGCCACACTTCTCTAGTTGATCAGGAGAGCGAGCTTCACCACTGTTTAATTAAAGATTGGCCACTCATGCTTTAAATGAGGGGTTGTCCAACCTTGGCAACTTTTGAGACTTGTGGAATTTAACTGCCAGAATTCATGATGGCAGGGGAATTCTGGGTGTTGAACTCCACAAGTCTTAAAGTTGCCAATGTTGGACACCTCTAGTTTAAATGTTCAAGCCATGGCAACAGAAGTTTCATGGGAAAAAAACCAGGCACTTGGCTCTCTTCTATGTGACGGATAGTTATGATTCCCTGGGAATCAATTGATGTCTAGCCAAAAACTTTATGTAGGTCATGTTAAAATGGTCCTTTTCTTAAATATGTGGCTATCTGGAGTTCAGGAGCGAGTGACCCACACAGTTAAATACTGCACAAGTGCGTAAACTTCTCTGGTGACATTTGTAGTTCTGTTGTGATGTTCTAAGCCTATATTTTAATATTGACAGCAGAAGTTAAGAATCTGTGGACAGTAACTCATCTAAAAAAAAAGCAGGAGAGTGTGTGGAATACTATTAATTTTACCTTCAATAACACTTCTTAAAAAAGAGGTATTTGTATATATTCAGGCTACGCTAACATAATAGTTTAATCCCGTATCTCTTTTCAGAGGACACTGGGAAACCAAAGAATATTACCCCATACAAAAATAAAACCTAGCATTGCAAGTTTAATAAGTTCTGTTGTACGAGTAGAAATACAATCCTCGCTACAGCAGCACACCAGGAAAAACTAGGGTGAAAGTGTATAGTTTAAAAGATGACTGCCACCCTGTTCTAACATAGTTAGAATGCTTGTGAAAAAGAGAGCAATGCAATATTCACGTTCAGCCATGCCACATAAAATCAGCTTGGTAAGGTCACTTCAGGCACCAAGGAATAAGCAGCGAAGCCAATCAACAGCACAAGTCTATTCAACTACATTTCACACCAAGCCCTCATTAAAACAGCTTTCCTGAGGTTTTATTTGTTTGCCAGCCAGGCAGAGAGACCTCCACTAAAGCAATAGCCAATCAATATATTGCCTCATCCTTGTCTTGTCTCGGTTATTTTTTGCTGTTTAAGGGAGGGACTGAGTTCCTGGACATTCAGAATTGCCCTAGTGAAACGCTTCTCCCTCAGATCCAAAATAGAGGAGAGGATGCATAGCCAGATCAGATGTGCCAGTGGGAGGGATTAAAACAAAGCTGCTGATAGATCCCCACTCTTGCAAAGATGGGATTTTGATCTCTTCAGGTCACCCCAGATTTGAGAGAGAGAGACAGCCGGATGAAGCAAGGAGGAGATCCAGCTGAAGAGTTCTTGTCAGACTTGAATATCTTTTTTGGGATAGTTGAGGGGAATCAAGGTAACAGTTGAACCAGCATTTCATAAAATGCCCCTCCAAGTAGGATATATCTAACAACAAAAGCACATACAGTATATTTTATGGCTAAGAGAAGAGAGTGGTTCCTGAATCCCTGTAGAATGCATATATATATATATATATCTCATAGCTATGGAAGCAAATTTGCCTTGACAAGTTAGTCAAGGAATTTTTAAAACAACACAAGCAAAGCTTTTCTTGCAGCCCAATCAAATCTCAGAATAGGCTTACATAAGTCTGGTGAACTCATTTTATAGATCCTCCAGTTTCTCTACTCTTATAAATGTGCCTCCCTAAGTGCTTTTTCATTCTCCCCTTTCAGTTACTGCCTATGCCCTATGGCATTGCTAAAATGAAGCAACTTTCAAAACTTTAATGGACTTCGAATCGCTACCATACTTCCCCTCATTTTCAGTAGCCCCACTTCTTCCCAAACATAAAATGACATTTGGTATTAAATATTTAGAAAAATATCACACACAAAACGTTTCTTTAAAAAAAAAAGGTTGCCCTATAATCCAACACTAAAGTATTGCTCTCTCTTCTCTATCCTAGTCTAGTAAACCATCTCTTTCACAGAGAGGTTACTCAGATAATGTCTTTAGTGTAAGAAGCAGTGCTATTGTAGTTGACCTGTGCAACTGAAGAGTATAACTTTAAGAATGTCATTGTGCTCGCACTGCGAAGACAAGATTTACTATACATAACTGAAAGTGGCTTTCCCATCAAACAAAAATACAGGAACAGAATGCAAATAATGCCTAAACTAAACACTGATTTTCCTTCAAGCTCGACCTCTTTAACTATAAATCCTTTATAGATTCTGTTAGTAATTTCTCCAAGGTGTTGAAATTACTCATCCTTCTGAGCTCTCTGAAGACTTAACTGTGCATTAGTCTGTTCTGTTTGGCTGTAGTAGCATTTGTATCAAAATCACAAATCACTCTGATGTATTTATACATCACACTGGCCCAGCAGTGTGCACATATACATATATATACATATATATACATATATATATATATATATATTTAACACAGTTGCACAAAATCTATTCCTTGACATTATTCAGTAAACCATCTCTTCCTAGTATCAACTCTTACACTCTTACCAAGTTTGGCCTACCACATTTAAAAAACAACAACAGGTTCTGCACTTTCATCTAAGGAATGTAAAATATTCCAAATACATAGCCCATATGCATATAAATAGGTAAATGCTTCAGACAAAATACTCCAACTTTTATGACTGACCTTTGAAAAAATAGCATTGAGAATATTAACAACCAGCCCTTGTGATACACACATTTGTCCGTGCACAGATATTTTAGAGAACTGAGTAGAACAGAAGAACATAAAAGAAAACCTCTCACTGCAACCCCAAAGAAGACAAACCCATTCAATAGATATGCAACCCAAAGAAAGAAGAGGAAAAGTGCCAGAAGAAGTGTCCATGTAGGTATGCATCTTTGATTCTTCTATTTTTAGTTCCTCAGAAACACAGTAGGTACAAGCAGAGCGGAAGCTAAGGCTGGCTCCCAGCCTGTTCTACAAATCTCAATGAATAATCACTTGCATCCTGTGTCTTAAAGTGCCTTTGTGCTGGCTGGATGTGATGAGTGTGGAACAGGTTTCTGTGGGTAACAGCTGAAGAAGTAAACCTGCAAAAGGATGGCCATGTCTACAAAAACCTGGAGAAGTCCACACACCGAGAACTGGAATGGAGCTTGATTCAGGAGGAAATACACCGTCTTGAAGGTGTCACCGCTGGTCCACATTAGCACCATCTTTACGCTTAAAAGGGAGAGAAAAACAAATCAAAAAGAGAAAAAAGCAATAATAAAATTATCCCCTGACAGATTTTTGCAATTCTGCTAATGGCAAAGCAAAGATGTCCTTTTCATGAAGAATGAAAGTATTACAATGTGTATCCAAATAACTATCAAGGCCAATAAGGGAAATGAAACAAACTACAAATCACTGTCATCAATGTTCAAATATAAAGAATAATAAAAGTTTGATCAAATGCCATTGTAATGCGGATAACCTACAGGGTATATCTTTAGTCTGCTCTTCTGCAAAGTAGTAAGTCACAAACCTCTGAAGTTCATCTAGATCAGGCCACCAAACTTTGTATGACACACAGCCAAATATGTCTTTCAAGGCTACATTCATTTACACACACACATAATTCAGATATATCGCTTAGACTTTTTTTAAAGGTACCCACATAGACAGATGTACTTAACTTTGAACCAGCTTAAAATGTGCAGTGCTGCTGGCTACAGACATGCTCACAAGTGTTCCTTAAGTCATGCAGTACTTCATATTTTATAAATGGGTAAAGGAAGTCTGACAACTTGCTGAAGGCTAAAAAGGGGATGACATAGTTCAGACTATAATACCTTGTCTTAACGAGCGAGTTCTGGACAAGCCTTCCCCACCCCACACCCCGACCCCATGAATAAAATCTCCTCGCTCTACTTTTGTAAAGTATGTTTTAATTGGTCATGATAACAGCTCAGGATATAAAATGAGGAACACAATTTACCAGTACTCCTCATTTTACATAAACCAAGTGATAGGGGTTCCAGCTTCAAAATAAACCAGGATATTAAACTACATTTAAAATCCTGGGTTAGTTTTAGAGTGTGCATGAAAACCTGTTTGTTCTGACTAGGCAACAAATGAGTTGTGTTTAGGAAATCAACTGAACCATTCTGGATGAATCGTGGAATATCTTGAAATGAAAAGGGAACGTCTTGATTGATTCGCTTAGAGATGTTTCAGGTGGGTCCTGCAGGATGAATAGAGCAAACGTGCTCCTCTGTACCCTCTACCTTGGCATTGTTTGGGCAGCAAAGCTTCCCTGGCCTTAGCTACCATGCTTGAATTCAAAAGTGGCATAACCAAAATAGACTCTCCTTTGATCCTCCCACCCAACATATTTCTTCTCTGGTATCTTTGCTTAGCTGCTGCTGCCACCGCCAATAACCTTACCATCAATCTGCTGTCTTCCACCATACAACATCTATGCCAAGATCTAGCCTACTTGTTCTGGATTTATGACTAAAATGAACCCTTTGGTCAGGATGTGGCCCACCTGAATCTCCCTGTTCCATGCAAATCCCTTTTGAACATTTTCTGTGATTTCAAAGCTAGACACACCTTCCCCAAATGGAAAATTAAGTTAATTACCATATTTTCCGAAAATAAGACCCTGTCTTATATTTTTTTGAATCTCAAAATAAGTGCTTGGCCTTATTTTCAGGGAGGTCTTATTATTTTGGGGTGCGTGGAGCAAGACTGTTGCGGTCTTACCTGATTTCCAGCTGTTTCCCTAACCCTAACCAGAGGAAATGGCAGGGACCAGCTGCACATGCGGTTAATTATTTTTGGGGAGGGCTTATTTTCAGGGAGGGCTTATTTTAGTGCATGCGCTCAAAAGCCCAATTGGGCTTAATATCCGGGGAGGTCTTATTTTCAGAGAAACAGGGTAGAGGTTTCCAGATTTAATGATAGCATTTAAATGAGGATGGTGCGCATGGGAATCATCTGGACACAAAATCTGTCCTATGCTGCCAGATAATCAGATTTTGTGGAAACAAAGAAATAAAGCAAATATCCCAAACTATAGAATTAACTCTACTAAAAAAAGGAAAGAATATATAACATTATTTTCCAAGCCGTTGTTTTCTAGCTTAAAGTATAGTAATGTTTTTTTCTTGTCACATAATACTAAAATGAAAGCAATGTTAAATGGCTCATGATTTAAACGCTAAATGTTTTCATTAATGCATTATATATAGCAACTCAAAGGCACTGCCAGCTTTTAAGTGACTTTGTCTTACTATATTATAAATGCCTAATCTTTTAAATGGAAATTATAAGGAATGCCCACTAAAAGCTTCAGAGCTGTTAGAATAACTTTAAAATACATTGTGAGTCATGTACAAAATATAACTGAAAACCATGAGCACTTCAGGTCTTATTTACAATTATGATGTGCAGCCATGAGCATGACTGAATTCAGAAATGGGCCAGCTCTTATCCAACCACTGAAATAAGAATGAGAACCAGAGATACAGGTTAGAAAGGATAAACTTTATACTAAGACCCAAAAATGTTTTTAAAATTGATGAAAGAGAGGTGTACAATCATCAATATTATCATTTAAGAATAAGGTTTATTATGTGATGTGGTTAGGACTTACTGAAACTTGAAGGTAGCAAAAATATGTCTTATATTTGTGAATTACCAAACTCTGCTAATTGAGACTAAAAATCTATCTTTTACAAAAGAGATGAGCTATTTACTAAGATGCTACCTCCTTAAGGACAATGTTCAAGTAGTTTATATAAAATATATTTTAGAGCAGGCTAAATTAATTAAACATAGATTTTCCCTAAATGAAGTAAGTTCTTTTGCAATGCAACTTGATTTCAATGGGACTTGAATTCAACTAACCTCATCACATGATTCAATCCACCAGCTGTTGAAAGTTACTTATGGATAGATGCACTTCATTTGGTTCTCCTGGTACTTGCTGTGGATTGGAAATAAGTATTCCACGAATCAGCCTGCCTATCTGGACAAACTATCCCCAGTAATTTAGAGACGTGTTGAAATTTTCAGAAGAAAGTTTGTATCTAGCTATATCATCAGTTCACATCAGAGATTTTCACATCAGAGGTTCCCAAACTTTTTTGATTCATTTTCACAGGCCAAAAGATTGCCAGAAAAACAGCTTCACAAAGATATGATGTTGCAAATGGATATGTCAAACTTGCGATGTCCATTTGCCAATGGACATCGCAAAAAATAGAAAATATCTTGCATGGGGACCATGGTTTACACAAATGACAACCACTTTAAGGTTCCATGAAGAGATCCATTATCCAGGAAGCAATAAGTTTCAAAATGACCGTGTATGTCTATGAATTTCCCAAAGAGAGAAATGGTTGAAATTTTGGAATGTCCTCTGCGTGACTGGGAACCAAGGCAGCAATTTGTATGTGAGATCTTATTTGATTTCTGCCTAAAGGAAGATTGTTGTTCTGTCTGCCTAGAACATTTTCTCAGTGTATGTGAAACTGCAACAAGGAACACTATAGATACTAATGAAGCTTTTATACATCCATAAACATCAGGAATGTAACAGCAGTATTAAAGATAACTGTTAATGAACTGTAGTCTTCTTTTAAAGAAACACAAAACTAAATAATTTAGTGCACAGTTTGGGTACCATTTCCTATGGGATCCAATTCTACTCTTTCACACGAAGCAGTTACAAAACTGAAAGTTGTTGTTTTTGGTTAATGACAACCCCTCTAAATAAACAAAGGAAACTGCTAACCGTTCTCTTTCTTATAACCACAAAGTGTTTTCTTTTATTTAAATATAAATAAATATGTATGTATGTATGGTATATATGTATGTATGTATGTTTGTTTTCCCCCTCCTATATTTATGCACGAAAGCTTAGGACCAATATCCAAAAAGCATAAATAGTTAAGCAATGCTTTAATCTGCATCTATAGTTCTACAATATGAAGTTATTCTGACAATCCATGACATGAACATTTCTGCTTGGTGTATACTCCCATTTTAAAATATTATTGCCTCGTCACTGCACATCCTCCAAGCCCTCCTGCTTCAAAATAATGTAACTTTTCCATATGCCTAAGGAAATTGAGCTAACTTTCTGCAATCAGAAAGAACTGGAAAAAAATATGTGGCTTTCTGCAAAGGCTGAACAGCTGCTCAGGCTCACTCTTACTTCTGAGGGACAGAAGAGGGAAATAAACAGACAGAAAGCCCCAACTTGCAGGAAGCTAGAAGCAACACACAATCTGCCTAGAAGCAAGAAAGAAAGCCAAATGTGCAGACAGATAGGAATTTTATTACACAAAGATTATTTTCCCTATTTTGAGCAGCTGCTCTGCAAAACACTCTTCCTTTCCATTAATTTTTTTTTAAAGGAGATATGTAGCAGGGTTGTAATTCTGTGAAAAAAAATCCAAAAGTGTATTGAGGATTAAAAATATGCTAAGAAGGGTCTGTGTTCTGGGCTAGCCAACTTCATGTCATATTTCCCTCTGCCCCCCCCCCCCCCACAAGACATGACACTAATGTAACATGGAAATCCACGGACCACCCTGAAACAGGATTATGTCCAAAAAGCTACCAAGTGAATTTTATTAATCATTCATGAAACACAGAGTATAAATAGTGAAATGAAAGATAAAAATAAAGGCTAAATTGTACATGTATGCAACACTACCATTTAGTGGCCAAACAATTCCAAAGTGTAGAAGCAAAAATAATGCTTGAACAACATTGAAGACAAATGGAAAACAGATTAACAAACCACAGGCGGCGCCTGTGCCAGGGGTCATAGTGTCAGAAAAAGTCAATATGGCAGCTGTATCGCAATCAAAGCACTGCCCTTTATTCACAGGCATTGTGTCGCACATAACAAAAAGGCACGGCTTTCTTTGTGCGGTTTCAAAAACCAACTTGCCTTCTTGACCCTGCCCTGCAGAGACACAAACGGAAGTTTCTAACAGCCCTGTTAAACAAAAACCTAAGTAGAGTACGCAAATATTGTATGAACACTCAGAACTACATTGTCAAAGCAGTCTAACTTGTACAGGTAATCCTTGATGTACAACCACAATTTTGAGCCCAAAATTTCTGTTGTTAAGTGAGACATTTGTCAGTTGAATTTTGTCCCATTTTACAACCTTTCTTGCCTCAGTTGTTAAGTGAATCACTGCAGTTGTTCAATTAATAGCCCGGTTGTTAAGTGAATCTGGCTTCCCCATTGACTTTGCTTGTCAAAAGGTCACAAAAGGTGATCACATGACCTTGGGACACAGCAACCGTCATAAACATGAACCAGCTGCCAAGCATCTGAATTCTGATCACATGATCATCGGGATGCTGGAAAGGTTGTAAATGAAAATGGTCATAAGTCACTTTTTTCCACTGTAACTTTGTAACCGTTGTAACTTTGAACAGTCACTAAAAGAATTGTTGTAAGTCAAGGACTACCTGTAGCATATCTACTAATGCAATGCACACTTTGAAGATGGTTTGAAAGAATGGCTGATTTTAATCACTCTGTCATTTTTCTTTGCTGCTGTTTTAAGGAGTCAGCCCTTTAAATGTGAAAGCAGATCCATTTTTTTCAGGCTTGTATAGTTTAGAAGCCAGAAAACGACAGCTTTCTTCAGCAAACAACTTGGTAAGTTCAAAATCAGTTTTTCTATACCTTTTTTAAGAATGCAAGCCCTAATATACCCCAATCACAACACTGTGATCTTCCCATGATAGCTAATGTTTCTATTACGAGCACATTTTCTGCAAATCTTCTTAAGAACTATCACCTAAATGACCCAGATTTGGGGGGTGGGGAGGGGCAGAGTGTCATCCAAAACCAGGGGTGCCAATTAGGAAATGCTGCTGGCTCCAGGATGATCAGGAAAACAAATCCGTATTAGGCAGAAATCAGATCTATAAAATACTAAGCATACGGCGATACGGCTAGTTAAAATAGCAAGAGGCTCAAGAGGAGCATCCAATTTTGCGACAATACACAAGCCAGAGCAAACAAAAGAAGCAATAGCTAGATTGGAAGAAATGCTATTGCCAGAGGCTCAAGCAACAAAAATAGCATTTCCATGCGATGTAACTCACTCCCGTGATATCCAATTTCAAACCTGCCCCTCTAATATAAGTGCCTTATAGCAGAGCATTTAAAAGTTTCAACATGGAAGGCATAAAGAGCAATCCAGTTATGCAATGCAGAGGATTTAACAACAGTAATTACATGCAAAACAGGAAAGAATATTACAGGTAGTCCTTGACTTACAATCAGTCAGTTATGACGGACCCATAAAAGGGGACTAATGACCCGAATCTGAAGTTCTGACATTCCCCTCCCTAATAGTCACATGACCACACAATGGACACTCAACAACATTACCACCTTCATGGTCATTTGCAGCATCTCAAGTTCACTTGAATGCGTTTTACAAGTTTTGCCTAAAATTGGCACTTCCTTCCAATTTATGGCAAAATTGCACCATAGTGAACAATGGATTTGCATAACGACTGCGCCATTCATCTAATGACTGCAGCATTCGCTTTATGACTGCTACAAAAAAGCTTGTAAAATCAGGTTGCTCACATGACCGACCTGTTTTTAACAATCATTATAACTTGTGACCATAATGGGCAGGTCCTCCATAATTTTTTAAAGTGGTAAGGGGTCTTTACAGGAAAAATAAGTTTTAAAAACATTGCTACACCACTATAGTGCTATATTGGTTGACTCTGTATCTAAAAAGGTTAAATCATGGCAACTAGGCCAAAATTTGTTAATCTGAGTCGTTTCATTACTCATCCAAGTAACTTCATCAGTCAAAAATAAAAAAAAATTAAAAATTAGGGAGTCAGAGAATGATTGGAATGTACTCTTGCCACACCTAATGTTTCTCCCCAAACTGTATTTCAATATGTTAATGAAGACTCAATCATCCAGGTCAAAAGTTTAAAAGGTTAAGATAGAAGATGGGTATATTCCCCAATACCATTGGCCAACCCAATTCTCTCTTCAGGTTTTACTTCAAAGTTCTCTTCTAGCCAAGATACCTGTCTGAGGCCCAACATATGTGAAGAATACCTACTTAGATCTCTGCTCTGTCTACTTGCAGAAAGGTTATTATATTTATCATGTAACAGAGCTACAAACTCTTGACTGTTTCAGAAAAGTGTCAGACCTGGAGGCCATCTTTAACTTTGGATCTTCAGGGCTGACAAAAAGATTACCCATTGCACCACCCACACAGCCCATTCTGTAAACTTCATGACAAATTCAGAACACATTTTACAGGGAAATTTAAAAAAAGAAATATCAAGAAGTTAAGGTGTAAAGTTAAGCAAAAATAAATGTTTCTAATTCAGATTTCTCAGACTAGGATAATGGTAACTACTTTTACAATATAAACTCTGAAATTAACCATTTCAAAACATACATGATTCTTTCATCATTATCTCCTTTTCTCTCACGCACAATCTCTTTCTCCCTCAGGTGGGTCATTAAAAACAGCGTGGGTAATGTCTAACTGTGGAAAGTATTCTTTTATTAGTCTCCCTCCTGAACATTTTAGTCCGTTATAAGATTCCCAGCAGAAATGTCTCAATTATTAGACTCATCTGTCTATGGTCTGAAGCTGCTTATGCCATGTTCCTCTCCAGAACAAGGATTTTTGTTGTTAATTCCTCAACTTTTTGCTTAGCTATTTCTTGATGTTTCCTAGGGGTCCTTTCTGAGAAATGGAGGAACACACAAGGCAGAGAATAGATCCCAGAGGTAAACAGTAATTTCTCTTTAAAAGTCCAGTAAGTATACCACATGCCTGTTCATACTTTTTTTTATTAGAAAAAAAAATCTTTCTGCAGTTTAACAAGAACGTAATCAAATCACAGAAACTCCCATTTCCCCAACACGCTATCAGCCTTGTTGACCACAAAATTACATTTTGCAGGATCTTAGATTACTTCAAACATGTGCTCTAAAAATAGGTCAATGCCTCCACTACCTAAACTACAGTAAAATTTCAGAAAAGGAAAATGGGAGGGTGGTAGTGGGATGGCTGCCTCCAAAAAAACAGATATTTGAAAACTGGAGTTAATACTGCTAATTTCATCCTCCTGGAAAAATACAGATAATCCTGGCTTACCGTCTACTTATTTAGTGACCGTTTGAAGTGGCAACCGCACTAAACTAGTGGTACTTACAACTGGTCCTTGAAGTTCTGGTTATCACAACATCCTTGCAGGAATGTGGTCACAATTAGGCACTTGGAAACTGGTTCACAAGAGAGTTGCAACATCCCAAGGTCAAGTGACCACCAGTCCTCTGCTGGCTTCCCACAAAAAAAGTCACTGGGGAAGCCAGCAGAGAAGATTACCTTGGTAAGTCCCCCTACTGGCCTTCCTGAACATACACCCTACCATACCACATCCACACCTGGCCTTCCATCTGTGCATCTTGTCATGCTAACCCCCACTCCCCAGCCTTCCTGCACATGAGCTGCATCCCCTTCCTTGGCCTCTCTCCACCTCCCCCAATTTATGCAGGGCCTGCACTGGCCCTCCCAGGTCCTCTCACATTATCCCTAAACTCTTTGCTAGGACTCCTGCTGCTTACCACTTAAGAACAAGTTAGGATTAAAACAGCAACCAGACTGTTGGGATTTGTCATTACTAAACAATACTGTCACATGACATCATGGTTTATGACTGCATTGCTTAGGGATGGCAATACTTGTCCCAATTGCCATTCCCACCTGAGGACTACCTATAACACTTTAAAATATTCAGAGTAGAGTTGTGTAATCATCTAACTCAGTGGCTTCCAACCTTTTGGGCACCATGGACTGGTTCTGTAGAGAGAGGTTTTTCTGTGGGCCGGAGGGGGCATGGTTTCATGTGCTGCTTGCATACCGTGGATGGGGCTTTGCTTGTTTGCATGGACCGGTTTCTGGGATGCTGTGGACCAGTGCTGGTACATGAACCGGGGCTTGGGGACCCCTGATCTAACTCAGCAACTGTTGTGGTCCACCAGCAGCCTGTGGACCTGGCAGCGGAGTCAGACAGTGAGGAGGCTGGGGCGGGCAATGGGCCAGTCCTGGAGTCAGGGGAAGGCCTGGATGAGGGCTCTGCATCAGAGGCAGAGCTGGGGCCAGGGCGATGTGTGGACTCGAGAGCCTCCAGAGGCGGA
>JANHZT010008518.1:133103-144394 GCA_032468215.1 Stegonotus admiraltiensis | reverse complement strand
ACCACTCTCTAGGCATCTTTTCCGATGCTTCATCACCCTCAGCTCCTCGGAAAACCAAGGAGCTAAGTGAGTTCGGCGTTGGGTAAGAGGCCACAAAGGCACGACATGGTCCAAAGCCCTGGTGGCCGCACTATCCCAGGAGGCCACCAGGTCTTCAGTCGAGTCGTGGGCCAGAGTCTCAGGCAATGGCCCAAGCTCCGTCTGGAACCTATCTGGATGCATCAGGCGCCTGGGGCGGAATCGTCTAGTCGGTTCCACCTCCCTGTGGTGGGGTGCAGTGGTTGAAAAGTCAGGCCAAAGGAGAGAGTGGTCTGACCATGACAGGGGTTCTATGACTATATCCCCTAACTCTAGATCACTCAACCACTGGCCAGAGACAAAAACCAAGTCCAGGGTGTGACCTCCAGTGTGGTTAGGGCCATGAATTAATTGGGCCAGGTCCATGGTCATCATGGAGGCCATGAACTCCCGAGCTGCCTCAGCCACGATGGAAGGCAGGTTGAAATCCCCTATAAAGTAGACCACTGTACTTGATAAGTAAACTATACTTGAAAATGTGGGTTATACAGCATCACCACCAGATGAATTCATAACTGGCTGACCAACCACACTCAAAATGTCGTTGTCCTCAATGGAAATGAATCTACATGGAAACAAGTATGCAGTAGGGTATCCCATGGCTTGTCTTAGGCCCAGTACTCTTCAACGTCTTCATCAATTATTTGGATGAGGGAATAGATGGGGAACTCATCAAATTTGCAAATGACACCAAGCTGGCAGAAATAGCCAACGCTCCAGAAGATAGGCTTGAGATACAGAAGGATCTTGACAAATTTGAATATTGGGCACTATCTAACAAAATGAAATTCAATGGTGAAAAAAAGTATGGTTTTACATTTAGGCAAGAAAAATCAAATGCACAGGTATAATTTAAGTGGTACCTGGCTCAATAGTAACTGTGAGAGGGATCTTGGAGTCCTAGTAGAAAATTGCTTAAATATGACCCAACAATGTGCTGCAGCTGCCAAAAAAGCCAATACAGTCCTAGGCTGCATTAATAAAGGGATAGAATCAGGATCACATGAAGTGCTTATAAAGCATTATAAAGTATTATACTGCTTTATAATGCCTTGGTAAGATCATACTTGGAATAATGCATCTAGTTTTGGTCGCCACAATGTAGGGGGAAAAAAGATGGTGAGACTCTAGAAAAAGTTCAGAGAAGAACAACAAAGATAATTAGAGGAGTGAAGGATAAAACATAGGACGAACAGTTGCTGGAATTGGGCATGTCTAGTTTATTGAAAATAAGGACTAGGGGATGACATGATAGTAGTGTTCCAATATCTCAGGGGATGCCACAAAGAAGAGGGAGTCAAACTATTCTCCAAAGCATGTGAAGGCAGAACTGTTGTGGTCCGCCAGCAGCCTGCAGACCTGGTAGCGGAGTCAAACAGTGAGGAGGCTGGGGAGGACAATGGGCCAGACCTGGAGTCAGGGGAAGGCCCAGACAAGGGCTCTGCATCGGAGGCAGAGATGGGTCCAGGGCCATCTGGGAGTGATGCATGGACTCTGAGCCTCCAGAGGTAGACAGCAGAGATGCAAAGGAACAGGAGGAGCCTGTTCCTAGTGCCCACATGCAAAGAGCTGCCAGAAGGCAAGAGCAGCTGAAGCAAAAAGGACGACTTGAGAGTAAGGCCAGAAGATGATTGGCCACTCCCATAAGGCTTAAAAGAGCAGCAACAAGCTGTTGGATTCTTTGTAGAAAAGCAACATTGATTCCCGTGCGTCTTGTCAGTGTCTCTTGAACTTTGTGTGGGTTTTGCCAAGAAAAGCCTTTGGCAGGTTGCCAAAGACATCAAAGGTTGATGATAAGGCCGTTGGGCTGGTTATTAAGAATTTTGTTTTGGACTAAGCTGAAAATGAATTAATTCTCAGCTGTTTTAATAAAATAAGTTTGTTGAGGACCGAATTGTATTTGGTAATCACTACTTGGGCCTTGGTCACCACAGCAACTCCTAATCCTTTGGACACCAGGGACTGTTTCCATAAAGGGCAGTTTTTCTGTGGACTTGGGGGGGACGTGTTTTGCACACTGCCTGGACCCTATGCGTGTGCAGATGGGGCTTTGCTCACTTGCAGGGCCCGGTTCCTGGTGGGATGTGGACCAGTGCCGGTCCACAGCCCAGGGGTTTGGGACCCTTGATCTAACTGAAGGGGGCACTTTAGACTCTCATTGAAGGTTGCAGATCTAATAATTACATAAATGGGGGAAAGCATTTATTACACCTCGTTTATTTACCAGGAATAAGCTGCCTCTCTGTGAGGTGAAATCTCCTTCCTTGGAGGAATTAAAAGTGATTTAGACAATAGAAATCTGACCAAATGTCAGGGGGACAGATGTGATGCCCCCTCTCCCAGTTTAGCATCCCAACTCTAGTCTCTGTGTGCAAAGAGAGCATTAGGAAGCGGTGCTGCTCCATTCCTTGCAATATTGGGGGAAAAAAACTGAGATCTTTGCACTGTTGACAATGATGTATTGAGGCATAGCAGAAAACTGTTCCCCTGAATTCTGTGTGTATTGAACAATTTCACCAGGAAGCTGCTTTGGCACAAACACCAATTTGTCTATCAACTTATCTTATTCTGCGGCATTCAAAATCAATTTTACATTCAATCCACACAATTTATGCAGCAGAGAGTAAAGTCCCTGTTACAGATATAATTTTTACACTGTAAACACTGCAGTCAAAGAACCTTGCTCCAAATAGTAATGGTGATTTTTTTTAAAATGCAATTCTGATTATTTAATAATGCAGCTTTCACATTCCATAAATCTGCCCTAATTTCCACATTTGGCTTCATTTCTAGGTCTGTGTAATTGGGAGCCCTGCTGAATAGAATGGATGTCCTTCAGAGAACACATTTCAGGGGATTGAAAATTTACTTGTATAGCAAACAGAACGAACAGCCATTTATCTCTCTATCACATTTATATAGTTGCCCATCTCACCATAGGCATTGGGAAGCACACAACAAACTGATAAAACCACATATAAAAATTAACAAATATAGAAATATATATAAAGGTCAATATTGTGTGTATGTGTGTGCGTGTATGTATATGTGTGTATATATATATCAGGGTCTAATAACACAACCAGATTTTTCATGGGAATAAATCAAGCTCGATTCCAGATGAGGTTATATGCAATTGCCAAAGTGTTTTGGCCTTACCTATTGCTAAGAATTTTTCCAACTTTCCAGTCTAATACACAGGCCTGGTATTTGCTTGGTGGCTTCCCATCCTCCACAAAACTGTGATTCAACCCAGTTTAGTTTTTTAGTTTAGTCAAGATCAGTTAGATGATCAGTTAGATCAGAAAGAAACTCCATCATACAGAAGTAGGGATAGATAACATTGTAACATAATAACCCCCACCAAAGATCAGGTTATTTATGCCAGGGTTCCCTAACCCCCGGGCTGCAGCCAACTACTGGGCCACAGGCTGTTCAAAACCGAGCTGCCAAAGTGGCCACTTGCGTGCAAGCATGTGCACATAGCTCCATTTATGGAAGCAGCAGGTGCACGTATCCACCACTTGTGCAAATGGAGCTACACGTACACTTACCCACCGCTTCTTTAGAAGCATCTTCCTCCCCCCACCAATCCACAAAGCCGGAAAGGTTGGAGACTGCTGATTTATGCAATTCTCCTGTTGGTATAGATGAGAATGCACACTAAATCCACATTTCTGTCACTTCAACCAGGATACAGGATAACAGAAACAGCAGACATTGCAGAAGAACAACTGATGAAGTATATAAAGAAACCAAGTAATCAAAAAAAAAATATACCAGATAGGAAAATTTATGTCCTAAGAGTTGATGAGTACAGCAATATTCAGAATGGGTTTGTGCATTAAGAAAGGAACCTATTTTTTTCCTGAAAGAAGTGATATGTCAAGAAAATACATACACTACTAAATTAAGCAGAAATGAAAATTGAACAACAATTGAAAGAATTACAAGTGCCTCATGTGCTGCTTGTTCACAAACAATGCTGTAAATTATGGAATCTGAGAAGAAATTTAAAACAAAGTGAAGAAGTCCCCAAACTGGGGGTGAACAGTTGGAATGTTCCCTTAATGTCCCTCTTAGCAAAAGATTTAGTGCTCCAGAAGTAAAGGCTAATGAACCAGCTTTGCCAAGTATTTTTGTAATAACCACTTTATTCTCTCCACAAGTTCTCCAATGGAATATGATAATGGAATATTTGGAGTGCTGGCCAATTCTGATAGCAGAGCCTGAACTTAGCAATGAAGAAATAGCTGGATCTGTTAGGGCCAAAGTTTTTAATGTGGTTTTCAAAAGAAATATTCAATCTTTAATCACTATTCCCAAGTCTTTTTCAGTTGTCTTGAACAACATGCTGAGATAACTTTTATTTATTATGCTGCCGAAACCTGAGAAAAAACAAAAGTATCCTTCAAAAGAAAGATGGCCAAGGACATGTAGACCATAGACACTAAGAAAGAATGAAACCAGTTACCATCTGTTGCTCATTTTCTTAGCAATATTTTCAATACTTTTTATTCAGTCGATCTTTATCTGCTGATGAAACAGGAACCGATTACAAAATGGGCACCCATTCTTCCAAATGCTGGCTATAATAAGATACCAATAGTAATTCATGTCAAAGCAAAAGGTTCAGAAAATACAGATATATGCTGGTGATTTATTTTACCTATTTTTGCAGAGAAAAAAGCCAAATAAAGATATAGCATAGGGAAAAAAAAACCAATGACAAAAACAAAAATGTGGCATTGTTTGTATCACGCATAGAGACACAAATATATGTGAAATTTTAAGCAGAAATAACAAAGAAATTTTCCTCAAGTCAAGGTCAACTTCTGGTGATACACTAGCTTACCCATCTTGTTTTCTTGGATAAATGCTGGTGTAGTTAGCCACTGCCTTGCTCCAAGATTTTGCATCTTCCCAATCTAGTCTATAGACTGGATGGATGGGTGGATGGATGGATGGATGGATGGATGGATGGTAGACTGACATAGATAATGCATGGATACTTGGATGGATATCCAACTCTCAACAATTCTGGGTGGCATACCCCGATCAATTATTAGTTACTTACTCTGAGATCAGCTCAAAAATCACCAAGATCAGTGTTCAATATTCAACACTGAATATTTAAGAAATATTAGAAAAAGTATACAAATGAACAAGACACTTCACCCAAAAAACCCCACTGAAGATGTTACCTAGTCTGGTAACGAAACATCCGGGAGCTAAGCAGCAAACTCGGAGGACGAATCTCTTGCCTAAATCTAATCCAAGCTACAAATATTCTCTACAATTAGGAAAAGTCTTACTAATATAACCAATGAATGATTACCAGATTTATATAAATTCCCTGCCTAATCAAGTAGTAGCACTTGGCCAACCTTGTGGGACTGAAACCTACGGAGGGTATGGTCTGGTTAGCATTTGGACAGGAAAAGACCACAAGATATCATAGCTGCAGGTTAGACTGGGGAGACAGAAAAAATCCCAGAAGAAATCAACAGCAAGCTAATCTCTGTGGCACTGCATGAAAATGGAACAGCAGTAACTTGTTTTGACCTTTCATGTGGAATTCAACTAAGTTCTTTGCTGTGTCAATTTTTGCAGCCAAAGTAATTTGTTGCACTTTTAAATCATACCGCTCCAATGAAAGATGCACTGCTTCAAATCCTCAATATGAATTGGATTACTGTATTCCCCTAATAACTTTAGAAGAATCTGAGTAGTAAAAAAATATATTCAGATACTCTCACTCAACCAGCAAGAATAGAATTGTATTGCCCAATGTGTAAATCATGATTTAAATAGTTTAACTATTAATTAAATAATTTTTCACTAAAATGAATTTAACTGATATCAAATTGAAACTGTTTTATTATGAAATTATGCTGTTTTTCTTATTTGGCTATGCGTAGGACTATTTTTATATGACTTTACTCTGGAGTATGTCTTTACCATATATAACAGTTTAGATGATCATAAAGAGCAGATTTTTATCTGCTCTAAAATTAAGGACAGGAGGGGAAATGCATGAAAATTAAAGAATATGGTGTGAATGTAACTGCAAAAATTTAGGAAGGTATTGATGCAACCCATTCCCAAACTTCTAATTATCAGTTTTATGAAAAGAGTTACTTAAAAAAAAATTACCTTTTTATTCTTTTAAAATCTGAGTCTGTTCAACTTGCACCTAAAAATATGGAATTCCTGAATGAGCAGGTAATAAGAGTCTCTTTCGAGACCAAACCTGGGATCACTGGGCAACACTTAGGAGTTCTAAATTCAAAGCTCATTCTGGCATGCCGATGTGCAACCCCTCGGAATAGGAATTTCTTATGTCACTTTGCAGCAATCTGTCTGGCGTTTCAGCAGCACTGATAATCTCAAGAGCCAGCAAGATGTCCAGTCCCATCTATCAGAAAAATCAGTTAACTGGGACTGAGAAAGAAAGAAAGAAGAGCTCCAATGTTATTTTGGGAGCTCTGGTATGAAGCAGAAATTGTATCCCGGAGTAAAAGGATGACCTAATACAAGAGGTTTGTTTCAGCTAACTTTGGGACAGGAGCAGAGATGTCATTCCTGACTCTTTAGCAACGTACCATAGAGAAAGACGATCCTGGGTCACATCCGCTAAGCAAATACAGCATCATCTTGGAATGTGTTCATGGCTGATAGAATTAGCTTTTTAATAAAATTAAGGACAGATTTGTGTAACTGAAAACTACCAAGAATCTCACAGACATCTGCCACAGCAGTTAAATACTTAAATCAAATTTAACAATGGGTGTATGGGCTTTCCTTTTCAGGAGGTTCCTGAGGCAGTCATAAAATTAGCAGCTCTTCATATAGGATGAAACCCACATGCTAGGGACTCCTCAGAAGAAATCTTGTTTCAAACATCATAAAGGGTGCTACAAGAATTCTGGCCCTCAGTTGTGTTATTTATATATGTTATTTATATTTCAGACAATGCAGCTTTCCTATCCACACTGCATTGAGCGCATGTGGTTCTGCTATTAGAAATGGAAGCTATAGATCGGGGGTTCCCAACCCTGGGCCGTGGGCCACTTCCGAGCCTTGAGCCGTTCGAAAATGGGCTGTGGAAGTGGTGGGCAAGTGCGCACGCTCCATTTGTGTGAGCAGTGGGTGCACCTGACTGCCACATGCGCAAATGAAGCTGCACACACGCACACTTGCCTGCCATTTGCACGGAACCATCCCCTCTCCCCCCCACTGGTCTGCAAACCCAAAAAGGTTGGGGAACTCTTCTATAGATAGGCGGATCTCCACTTCCGTATGGGCAAGGGATGCTAAACACAGAAGTGCTATTTTTCCTAAGGCACTGCTACCATAAAATATTGCAAGCTATTCATTACTCAGTGCAGAGGTACTAGTTCAAACAGTTAATTTTTTACATAATGCAAAGGCAATGCCACTTCTGAATTAAGCCCATGACTAGGTGGAAATCAAACACTGTACACTTAATTTGAGGCCATGCTGCACATTAAGAAAAATCCATGAGTTGTGCATTTCAAAATTCAGAGACAATTTAGAATGCCAAAGAGGCAATAATCTACCATTTAATTAGAGATTAATCTTGTCTGGGGAAGCATTTTAGGAAATGGAAGACCACAGCAAAACTCATAATTATCAACAAAGATTAATTTAATACTGTTGTCTTGCAAATCCCTTAAGAAAACGCAGTATATTAAGTTCTTCATTTATTTAAACTGGGACATCATGTCAGTAGTTCACATTGTTGTTTTAATTAAATGATTTTAAGACCAGTCTAGGCAATTAAATATTAGTTTTTAATCCACAGATGTTCAGATTCTGTCTTTCAAACTATCTCCCATAAATATATATCAAAGAATATATAACATGCATACATCCAATCTTAAGAATTATATTTAAATATATAAGAATATGTTTTTTAAAATTGTTCAGAGTTGTGTTTTTTTTTTGCAGAAGATAGAAGAAGTTCAATGGCATGTAAATTTCTACTGGACAGTAGAAGAAAATTCATACTGGTAAGAGTGATGTGAATGAAGGAAAACTGTCTCAGGAGAGGGTAGACTCTCCTTCCTCCAAGGATGTTTGTACAGAGCCAAGATGTCCTCTATCACAATTGGTATAATAGTAGATACCTTCATTTGGCAGAGGGTTCAATTAGATTATCTCTAAGGTTCCTTCTGGGATTCCCATCATCTCCAAGTATAACTTAACTATTTGCAAGATCTGAATCAGGTATTTTAAAATGCCGTAAGATCCTTCCTTAATCTAACTATCCTAACTTGGCATATTAAGCATAAGGGGCCTCTAAAACTCAATAAATGTAGTTCTTTCCCATTTCTTTCTGGGACATTGACAACAAACTGCTTCCACTGGATTCTTTATAATACTAAATCCCATATACTGTAATGGTTACCAACATAGTGATAAATTGTAAGCAGCACCTTCTTTGGTGGAAGTGCAAACCATATACTCACTATGGCAAATGATCAGCAAAGCAAAGATCTTTTTAAGGGTGCATTTATGATGGCAGGAAAGACCTCCAAAGAGGGAGGGAAGGAGGGAGGAAGATTCAAAACTTATTTTTTCTTCCTATAGTACCAAAATCTTTCTTATGCATGGCTCATCTGCTTCTGTATGGCATCTGTTGAACAGTTGAAGTCCATTCAACAGCACCAGCATAATATTTATTGGGGGGGCGGGGGAAAGGGATTTGCACACTTTTCTAGTTCTTTTAAATAATATAGTTGAAGTGGTTAAAAAATCCTTCATCTTGCATTAACCATTGTACTCTACAAATTATATAGTTCAGCTATTATTTGTAATTACATGTGTGTATTTTCAAGATGAAGAATCTCCTAATATAAACCAAATGCATTTGAAGAGCATTTGAACAGTATTTACTAAGCAGCAGAAAATTATCTCCACTCAAAACAACCCCAATGATATGAAAAATAAAGGCTCACCTTAAGCAATGTCTAAAACAGAGGCTCATTGCACTTATAAATGGCTAGTTTTCTTTCTGTGCTTGGTCAATCATTATTTTAAAAAAATATTTTAAAAAGTAAATCAGTTTACTGATAGTATGTGAAATTTTAACATGCTGTCTCATCTTGCAAGGATCAAGCTTATTCTCTATGCCTACATCAAAAGCTTAGTTTTATTTACTGAATTAAATACCGTATCAGAATTCCTTATACAGAGAGAGTTGCTGGATTCCACACCGACAGCCAATTATCCATAGTCTCAACAAATAATTGCTTGAGGTGCTGCATTTTAATGCTCAAAAAAGAATTCTTATTCCAAATGCTTTCCTATGTGCTATATAGTCAATGCTCTTGGGCTGGCAATGATTTGGCTCACCAGGTTCTCATTTGAGGCAACCTGGTGTTATCCTAATTAAAAAGTCAGAAGAAAGAAATAGTTGCAGCAATACTGACCAAAAGCATTCAGGTCAAGGTGGTAGACAAGGGAGCCATAGAAAGGCTATTAAATAAGGCCATGTGGATGACAGAGGCCAATATCAAAAGCATGGGGTTTACCGAATAGGCATGAGGGTGATGAAAGCATTGATGGCAGAAAAAGCAAAGCACTGCTTCAAAGCATAGTTGTAACTGCGAGGAGAATATATTGGTTACATAAAATGCAGGAAGGGAGAAATAAAGGTAGAGGAGATGTCAGCCTTGGGAGAAATGGAATTTAAATGCTGATTGTCACAATATGAGAACTACAGCAGCTACACAGAGAGTCCAAGGTAGTCCAAGTAAAACTTTATGCCTTTGAATTCAAAGGGTTGAACTGCTCTAATGTTAACATCAAAGAAGTCTGAAATGACATACTTATTTCCAGATTCTACAAATCAGATGCTACAGGCCTCATTAAGTCTAAATTTAACTCTCATTTAAATTAAATGCTCTTTTACAGTTAGGAAATGATAGCTGACATATTGGAATCTCGACCGGAAAGAACTTCAGTAATTATTTCTTTGATGTGGCTAATGTGTAATTTTGAGAGATTGAGCATTTGGTAGCCAGAGAGTTGAATGGTCAGAGTTTATTATCAGTGTATAGCAAAACAGGTTTTTGCTTAACGTATCTTCAGAAAAAAAAAGTGTGAATTATTTTAAAGATGTTCTATTTGAGTTGACTTACCCAGCTTCTTTGATCTATATACCATAGAAAACAACAGCCATGCCATTACAATTTGTAATACTTTTCACAAATGCATGTTCCTATCATAAATTTCATACATTCTCTGGCAGCTATGAAAAAGGGAATTAACATAGGATGGAAAATTCTCAGCAAAATACTAAGCTCCTGTGGTTTAATTCCTTGCTGTGGTCAATCACTAATTGGAATTTTTTAAAAAAAAGAAAAATCCTCATGTTATCCTTTTATCAAATTCCTAGCATTCAGGAATATTCTTTCCTAAAGTCTTTAAGAATGCTATTAACAGAACAATCCTGTAAGGTAGTGAAGTGGGAGAGAAAGCCCCAACAATCTAACCCTGGGCTGTCAAACTCCTGGCCCACAGGCCGGATGCGTCACACACTGGCCACGCCCACACCCAGTTTAGCAAAAGGAGAAAAAGTCCCGATACATCACATGACACTGGCGTGATGACGTGAGTTTGACATCCCTGGTCTAACCCAACCCTCAACATACATTGCAGCTTTGTCCTGAACTGATGAAAAGTAACAAGAACAATTGTAGTCCATAGATGTCAACCCTTTAAGGTAACTAAGTCAGGAAAGACATACCACCAGGATTACAGGAACCCTGCTTTATTGTTGTAGGCGTGAATAAGAAAATTGTGAAAGGCTGCTAGCATTTCCTTCTGCCCTCTCTTAAATTAAGCAGAATTATTTTGGATCTCTTCCTCAAAATAACTTTCTCTGGTGTTTTTCTTCCTTAAAGGCTCATCCATCCCTTCACCAAGGTCAATTCCACATTCCTTTGAAACAGATGAGGGCTCAACTTAATGGGGGAAAAGGAAGATAAAATAGACTCCAGAAAATATTGAAGTAAACAGCGAAACCTATTTAATGGGGTTTCTAAAGAAATCTCTTTCCTCACATAACTATCTAACAATTTTAAAAAGCCACTATCCAATCTCACGGGGGCAGTCTGGAATAAATAATTCCATTTCGGAAGCACGTGAGTTTTAATTGTAGCTATCCTACCCAGTAGGGAGAG
>JANHZT010008518.1:122430-133003 GCA_032468215.1 Stegonotus admiraltiensis | reverse complement strand
TACGTTAGTTGCAATAACTTTGTATGTATATATGTAAAGTACTGTTTTTAAAAATGGAAATAAACTTTATTAAAAAAAGAAAGAAATCTCTTTCCACCCCACTATGCTTGATGACATGTACTTTAAATAAATGGATTTGAAATAGAACTCCCCACTACAAAACAAAAAGGCTGAAGCTACAATGCTCTATAACCAGGCTCAAGGTTGACTTAGCCTTCCATCCTTTCTAAGGTGGGTAAAATGAGGACCCGGTTTGTGGGGGCAATAAACTGACTTTGTATAAAATACACAAAAGTATGAAGACTTGCTTAACGCATTGTAAGCCGCCCTGAGTCTCCGGAGAAGGGCAGCATATAAATAAATGAAAAAAACCTGACACACCGTGTTCATATTACCATTCTTAATTCTAGAAGACATGCCATTTAGAATATAAATTTTGTACCCCTGTTTTGCAGTGCTCTAAAGAAAACAACGCTGGTACAGGCAGAGCTCTATCTTTCTTTTAAATAACAGCAGATCTGGAGGAAAAAATGCATTAATTCAGTCCCCAATATATCATTAAGAAAGAGAAACCGCAAGGTAACAAAGAAGGGAATTCATGAAAGGTGCGATTAAGATAGTATTGCAGAGGGCAAGCAGGTTTGGCATCAAAACAGTAAGACAGAGGGCTGACAGTAAAAGACTTTACTGCTCCCAGAGCTAAGTAGATTGAAAAAAAGAATTTAGAAAGAAATTGTGCAGCTCGCTCAGAGCTAAGAGCACTGCCAAATTCAAAGAATGCCTCAGGCATCCATCCATGAGAGAGGAAAGAGAGCTGAGCCCCAAACTATTACTTCAAAAGTTTTTCTCTGATTGGAAAAAATCAAAATGGCAAAAAACAGACCCTCCAAATGAGACCCTGAAAAAAAGAGCATTTTCAATGAAGTTCTTCTTAGAAGTAAATATGGTTTTATTTGCAGCATACAATTATACGGCCCTTTTGGGCAGACACAGGTAACACACCTTACAGCCTCAAAAAAAGAAAAGTTTGCAAGTTGAAATAGAGACAAAGGTCAATTTGGCTTTTCAGAACAAGGGTTTCTTTGCTGGCTGAGGAACTCTGGGAGTTGAAGTCCACAAGTCTTAAAGTTGCCAAGATTGGAGACCCCTGTTTCAAAAGACACCAGCTTTAAGAAAGCAACACATAGCCAGCATATGCCTTAAGAAGCAGGGCACACATCCAGTAGGACATTGTACTGAATTGCAATTTGATTTTGAAAATGGAATTTATCAACATTTTATGACACCAAGACCAGAAGTATCTCTGTGGAAAGATGGATCACTATCTATGGTAACCTCCATTATGGGCATAGGTCAGGGAGTTTTTGTATATGCTAAATCTAGGACAAAAAAAATAGAGGGGAACCTGGAATACTATATGGTCCATGGGGTTGCAAAGAGCCAGACATGACTTAGCGACCGAACAGCAACAGGGGTAAAATTTATTCAAGCAACCTAATGATAATACCTGCCAGTATATTAAGGCTACGTATATTTTGAAAGTTATTCAGAGGTGCTTTGGAACTTGGATAAATACAGGCCTCTCTGCAAAACCTGATACCACTTGGCATAATTAAATGAATAACAGAGGATTAGCGCATTTGCAAGAAAATTTTCCTATTTTTTTTTCAAAATGTGCAGCGCAAATTATAATTTTTGTAACGTGTCAATCAGTCTATATATGAATTTCCCAGCCTAGAGTATAATCAAACAATGCTTATTTAAAGATGAAGGGGATGGGGAGTTCAGGAGATCATGCTGCATCATTACATTCAAGTTTGTAGAAGATTCCAGCTACTGTATATAAAGCTCTGCTTATAACACAGAAGACAGTATATTTCTTAGTTTGGGAAATTCTTTTAATGTTGTATATGCTACATATAATTACACCAAATCTTGCACAAACACACACACACACACACACACACACAGAGTCACATATACTCTGCTCTAATTTTTTTTTTTTTCTGAATCTTCCTTGCCTCTCAATTTCACTCTCACAATTCTTGCTTTGCAAAAGGAGCTTCTTCCAATTTTCTACCACCAATATTCCCACATCATTAAAGCAAAAACAGAATTATGATCATACCATATATACTTGTGGATAAGGGAATAATTTTAGGTTCCAAAATTGGAATTGCTTTATCCACGGATGGGGTTTATCCACAAGTATATGTGATAATGTTTTTTAATGTAGCCATATATATTTGCAAATAAGCCAATCCAGAGTTAAGCTGACCATTGAATTTTTAACAAACCATCATGAAAAGTGAACCACATGTGGATAATTCTGTTACGAAAAAGTAAAACATGAAAATTTTGAGGGCGCTAGCTTATCTGCACATGGCAGAGTTTTCACGGTGTCAAGCAGAGGTGGGTTTCAGCAGGTTCTGACCAATTCTGGAGAACCAGTAGTGGAAATTTTGAGTAGTTCAGAGAACCAGTAGTAAAAATTCTGACAACCCCGCCCCCATCTATTCTCTGCCTCCCAAGTCCAGGCTGATTGGGAGGAAATGGGGATTTTGCAATATCCTTCCCCTGCCACACCCACCAAGCCATGCCATGCCCACCAAGCCACACCCCCAGTGTGTGGGCTTGGTGGGTAGTAAAAAAATTTGAAACCCAGCACTGGTGTCAAGGCTACAAATCTGAAAGTTGGCTTAACAGTGGAGGGGCTTATCCACAAGCATATATGGTGTTTTTGTGGTGGTAGTGGTGTTTTTTGTTGAAGAAATTCTGGGGCTGTCACTTAGGCAAAGAAAACAACCACATGTCAAGAAAGGCAGAAATTATGGTACATGCATACAATCTTACCTCATTCCTTCAGTAGACCTATTCTGATAATTACGGTAGAGCTGCGGGATACCCACCATGGCTTCAATGAAAACAGCAAGGAAACCCAGGGTTTCAACAAAGATACTGGAGTCAAGGGAAAGGTAAGTGACGCATCCTGTTACCCCAGTGAAAGCCAGAACGCACTGCACATAATCTGCAAACTTGTTCCAGTGCCAGAAAGAGTTCAAGTCAAAATCTGAAAAACAATGTTTATAAATAAATAAAAAACAAAATGGACTGCTTTGCCACTTGCGCTTCCAAAAAAAAGAGAGGAATATAAGATTATTTGGAAAGTTTAAGGAAACTGTCATTACAAAACACAAGCTGGCAAATAAACAGAGACTGTAACTTATACAATTAGATCACTGATAAATCATAACAATAGGGAGAGAAGGTGACATGGAAAAATAAATGCATAATGCAACTCAAATTAAAAACTGCCTTTGTGAAATATTGTAGCACAAGCGATTATATCAACCACGATCAGAAATATCATTTGTGGCAAAGTCTGAAGTTGTAGAGGGAGGGAAATAGACAACATTTGTCCTCCCAACAATGATTGTATCACAAAAGCCGAGTTCTGTAAGAATCCAAAGCCATACATTCAGAGAACAACAAAGAACAAGAAAATAGAATCAGGAGACACATTAAATATGCACAAGGATCCAATAGCTATGGTTCTGCAACAAAGCACAAAACTTCCTTTAAAAGATTTTCACAGGATTCTGAGAATCTCAGGGTGGATTCAAATGAAGAACCTGCTACCTTCTCTATTGATTATTCTGTCTAGGTGAGAAAGAAAAGTATATTCTCCCTGTTTTGAGAATATTCATCGCATTTCTGGGACTGGGACTTAGGGCAAGGTACAAATCAATATCTAACAATTAAATGGGAAATCTTTGGTCCCAAGGATGGGAGGCCTCACACTTTTCTTTAGCCATTAAAAGATCAGTTGAGAATGATGGGAGCTATAGACATAGGCATTAAAGGTGTAGTATAATTTACTGCAACAAGGGTTGATTTTCTAGCGTAAAGGAAAAGCAAAAACATGTTGAAAACATTGCTTTCTAGGACCTTGGAATGGTGATAGACAGACAGACAGACAGACAGACAGACAGACAGAGAGATTACTACTTCTTTCTTCTAATCGCCTGAAATTAGAGCAAGTGGCTGCACCTAACAGTCCTTCCCCATTCCTACAAAAACTAAGTAGAGGTGGACCTGGTTGGAAGTTGAATGGGAGACCCCAAGTAAAGCCCAGGTTTGTTTAAAAAAAAATCACAGAGAAAGCAAAGATAAATCGCTTCCATATTGTGGTCAAGGAAGAACGTGGATGTATCTATGCAGTCAGAGTTAACTTTTAGGCATTTGGGATGGCGACAACCTATCTAGATAAGCCTGACTTCTTTGAGCCCCAAGGTAGACAGCGATTCACCACCTTCTGATGGTGCAAATGAAGTTAAGTGGCTGAAAGGGAAAGGCAAGGTCAGGGAAGCTCCCCTGCCTCCTGCCTTTGTCTTAACCAGAACAGAGAAAAAGGAAAGAATTGGAGGCGGAATCAGCTTTATTGGAAGGCAGCAAAATTGAGTAAGATTTTTCTTTTTTTTTAACGCAGTCCTGACATTCTCTTGCTGCAGCATTCTTCACCATTGCAAGCCATCTTATTTGCCAACAGATAGGAAAGCTTTATTTTATTGCCAATCCCATCTCCCATCAAAATAGGTAGGACATAAAACAATTCTCTGAGAACATTAAAAATAGAAGTTATTTATTATCCCTTCTCTATAAGCACTGCCTAGCCGAGATTAATTATATTTCAGCTATAATGAAAGCCTCACCCCATAATAGACTGGTCCACAACTGTTAGCTGAGAGCAATAAGCCAAACCCCAGTGTGTTTGCAAGATAAAACTGAGCCTGATAGATCTGGGGAAGGATCAGCTCAATTCCGTCAATAATGTATGAGAGCAGTGCTCAACTGGCACAAGATAGCCCTGTACTTGGGCTTCCCAAAAAGGAAATTATTCTAATGAAGAGAAAGACCAAGCATTACATATTTTTAAAGAGAACAAGAGACATTGAAATCCTATCTCCCAAACAGTACATTTAATCAATGATTAACATTGCTCTTTGTCTCTTTATTCAGAGAGAAGAGGGGACGAATCCAGTCTCCAGAGATAAATGGCAGGAGGATGCTTTATATAGACAGAATTGTTTTTCAATTTATAGAATTGTTTTTCAATTTATCACACCTAAACAATGTAGTATGTTATCAAAGCTTTATGCTCTGAGGGATGCTTTCATTAAAATGATTTGCTTATTCAAATAGGACTCCCTTAGAAAATAAAGGGAAACTTAATTTAAATATGTATTATCTCCATGGTATGAAGTTCAGAATAAGGGAACAATCTTCTCCAATTAGTAATCTTGTTCATTCAACTGGGAATAACAATCAGTTTCTTCAGGTAACTGCAGAAATTCTATCTATCTATCTATCTATCTATCTATCTATCTATCTATCTATCTATCTATCTATCATCTACATTCTATCTAGAAAATCCATCTGCCAATCTTAAACGTACCAGAAAATAAGTCTCTCTCTCTCTCTCTCTCTCTCTCTCTCTCTCTCACACACACACCCATAACAAAGTTGATATTTCAAGATAGGATTAAGAATGACTTCTGAGATTTTTAAATGGCAATGCAAAAGTAAAGGTCAATTACTTTATCAGGGTCCAACTTTTCCATCTACATCTAAGCCATAAAATGTGATTAAATTAAGCTAGATAAGGTTAGATTAGGATAAAACTGAAGTTTTGTCCCGTCTACCCCACTGAAGATTTAGAGCTTTAAAAGATTAGTAGAAAAGTCAAGGACATCTAACCCAAGTACGGCATCTCATTTTTCTAGATTATCCCGCTCCCCCACAAACTTCTTGAGGAATGTTTAAATTCTCAAAGCTCAGAGTTAATACATTATTCACATATAAATAAGATAGCTGCAGGGGTCTTTATTTTTTGTTTGGAACATTACAGGTTGAAGAAAGCCATAAAACAGACTCTTATTCTGTTTTTTTGTCTTTTAAGAGACATAGGATCACTCAGTTGGGAACGGATAATATCCATCTGAAGGATTATCAAATGTGATTTCTTTCTGAAAAAAATATTATCTCCCACCATTCCATTAGCAAGTGGGACTGCCATTTGAAAATGAAATCTGAAGAAGTAAACATCTGAAGAAAAAAATGAAGTTGGAAATCATGCTATCTTTCCTAACAGTAAATTGAAATTGTTTTTGTCAGGTAAGAAATTTTCAGTGACCCATTTCCCTCTTGGAAAACTAAAGCCTGGCATAATGTCTTACGTTAAACAAAACTTTAAGCCTTTTCATAAATTAGCTTCTTACATCAAATACTGATATGAGATTTTAAGGTAGAAATTAGGAAAAGATATAAAGTTACCTAAAAGCTTAACTGTGAACGATCTGCACTATTTATCTGCCGCCACTAATGATCCAAGTCTAATGCAGCTGCTCTGGTTTTCATCTTTTTCAGCTCGTATATAAAAAGAAGAATTTAATGTTAAGCTAGGTACACCCATGGAATGATCAATTGGTTGAGTAAAGAAAACTGATTATGTATGTGTTCCCATTTCTACAGCAGAAAAGGTAATTTCATCAGCCTTTAGTTATCTGTCCAAATGGCGGCGTTCAGTCCTGTGTGTGGAGGGAATTCATTATCAAATTGGAGAAGGGATCAAAACATAATTAAATGTAGTAGTGTGACAGCAAAGACCTATTCAATTTTTTTGACAGATTTACATGATTAGCATTTTATTTCTATATAGCTCATCCTCACGGAGGAACATGTTTCTGTTAGCAAAGGAATAAAGGAATAAAACTGTAGCTAAGAAATAAAATTGTAGCTAGAAATATCAATAAAATCAATGCTCTTTAAAAACAATCGTAAAAAGATTTCATTAAAAACAATATAAATCTGAAGGTCTAATTTTGGAGTATTTGTTATCCTATTAATGCTGGGGTTAACTGGCATGTTTTCCATTGCTGTATAAAAAAAGATGGGGGGCAGCTGGGAATGGAGAAGATTGGGGTGGGGGGTTCTTCAGAATCAATTCCATAATAAGTGTGATACTATTGAGAAGTTCCAACAACCACTCTGTGAGTTAAACCAGGGGTCTCCAAACTTGGCAATTTTAAGACTTGTGGACTTCAACTCCCAGAATTCCTTAGCCAGTGGAAGTTCACAAGTGTTAAAATTGCCAAGTTTGGAGACCCTTGAGCTAAACCAACTTGCAGGAAATAGCAGGGGCTCCCCAGCCAATCTTAACACAAGGAGCTGAATGGACATAATCTAGCTATGGTTGCCAGGAGTCAAATCAATCAATATTGTCATTTCTACAAATTCCTCTGGGTTTCATACAGATGTCCTCAGAAAGTGGGCCTCTGGAGTTAACTGAAATTAATAACTAAAAATAAAGATATTTCAAGACACCATTGTTTTATAAGACTTCCTTTTAAAAAAAGCAAAGGAAGATTTTACAAACTTACGATAAATGGAGTATGATGTTTAGTTGGCATCTGCAGGCATCAGTTTGCCTCATCTAAGAGCCACAGTGGTCTACATAATTCTCAGCTTTATTTAATCCTCATAATAACCATTTGAGGATAATTATCGATCCAATCTCAGTTAGAAAACTTCATGATTGAGTGTGAGTTTAAATCTGGCTCTCCCAGCCCTAGGCCAAGTGATAAATCTTAACATTACAGTGTAGTTCAATATGAAAACACAAAAATAAATGTTCAGTGTTTAACTTGGGGGGGAAAAAGACCTCTCCATGCAGAATCCTTCCCATTTTATCAGATAATTTAAAAAAAACCCTAGTTCCTTCAGCTTATTCTGTGAATTATGTTCTGCCTTGTGTGAGCATATTGATGTCAACAAGTTCAGCACTCTTCACAGAAGGACTGCTTGTCCTGTTTCTATAAAAGCTGGAGAATTAAGAAAAAGAAAAAAGTCGATGCCATCAAATAATTTTTAATCTGATGACACTGCTAAGGGTCAGGTACCATCCATTGCCAATGGAAAAATAACTGGGTATTTAGGAAAACTGTATTTAAAAGGGCAGGAGATGGGAAAAAGCCTAACTGATAACACAAACTAATGCCAAAAGTGCAACACCCTATCTGATGTTAAACGTCAGCCAAATGTTTAAAAATCAAATACACTAATTCTGAAAAATTACAGTATCATATTACAAAGCACTAAAATTAGTTTAGGTTTATACATTTGCAACTATTTTCTTCTAATGAGTGAACAAAAATAATCCAGAAGATTTTGCAGACGTAGGCCTTATTGATTTGATAGCAAACAACAGAAAACAGTAAAAAAAAAAGGTAAGCTTAATGAGAAAACTAGTTTTCTTCATTTTACTGCTGCTTCAGCAATTCTTTGTCTGACATGTATTTATTTTAAATACTAAAACTGTCTATGTTCCACACACACAAAAACCTACAATTGCAATTTCCTAGAAAACACATTGTGGTCTTTTTAATTGTCACCCTTGTTTCTAATGTTCTTGAACCTGACAGTAAGACCCAATAACCAATGACTCTAATGTTCAGATGCAAACAAGATTATAGAAATATTTACAATATTGTCATTGAACATAACCACGCCCATGTAAGTGTGCAAGTAAGCGTTACTGCGGGTTTTCATGATTTTCAGTAGTCATTTGCACATTGCGTTTTTGCTTCTAAATAGATCAGGGCTTAAATATTTCATGGGACTCTTGTAATATTTTGGAAAATACAAGCTGCTATAGGTCTAAATTCTCTGCAATGAAGCAGTCCTTGGAGATCAGAAAAAAGGAAGATACATTTGGAAGTACTTTGGCATTAGTGACTATTGCATTCTGCATAAAAGCTGCACAAATACATCTGTTGTTAGATGTACTAATAAATATAATGCTGATAAAACTCACATCCTAGGTCCTGAACAAGTGCCCTGTTCTTTGGGAGGTGGGGTTAAGCTTGAAATCATGACCATTCTATCTCCCCTGCCAGATACCTAATTTACAAAGACTCAACGTAAAAGCTGGAAACATCTTAAAACATTACTCATCTCTCCCCCTCAATTAATAATTACTGAGGAAAAAGAAGTGGGTAAGAAAGTAGAATAATATCACTTATTCCAGCAGGTTCTGGAGGCCCGGTAGTGGAAATTTTGAGCAGTTCGGAGAACAGGAAAATACCACCTCTGGCTGGCCCGAGTGGGGTAGGAATGGAGATTTTGCAATCTCCTTCCCTCCAGGAGTGGGGAGGGAATGGAGATTTTGCAGTATCCTTCCCCTGGAGTGGGGTGGGAATGGAGATTTTGCAGTATCCTTCCCCTGCCACACCCACCAAGCCGTGCCCACCAAGCCACACTACGCCCACCAAACCACGCCCACAGAACCGGTAGTAAAAAAATTTGGATTTCACCACTGATATCACTGCATTAAGAGCCATGGTGGGGCAGTGGTTAGAAGGCAGAATGCGGTATTGCAGGCTAACTGCCCATTGCCAGGAGTTCGATCCTGACTTGTTCAAGGTTGACTCAGCCTTCTATCCTTCCATGGTTGGTAAAACGAGGTCCCAGTTATGCTGGCAATATGCTGGCTCTGTAAAATGCTTAGAGAAGGCTGTAAAAGCACTATGAAGCAATTTATAAGACTAAGTGCTATTGCTATTGTTATTACTATTTATTTTTATAAGCACAAGGTTCTGTTTTTGAGTTCAATAACCATTCAGATACCACCAGAATCTATTGAGATAAGCCTTTCGGAAATAACTGGGGTTCACCCCACCCCTCAACATTTTGAGAAGCAAAGTAAAACAGCTGCAAATGCAAACACAGTATTTTTTTAAAAAGAGGGGGAGAGGGAGAGGGAGGGCTGCTTTTTCTTGTGAATTAAGTACCAATTTCTTGTGCTTCTTAAACATGCAGCATCTGTTTCTGGGGGTGGGTGGGGAGGAGAAATCCGGGAGAAGAAAGCTTTGTGACTTTCTCTCTTGTAGACAAAAATGGAATTGGATGCTGGAATAAAGAATAGTTTCTGTTCCATGCACTGCATGAAGTAACGTAATTGCAACTGCCTTCAAAAGCATAGGCAAGGAGTAATTTCTTCAAGGACAAGTACATGCAAAGCAAAACTGAAAACATTATTCGTTGTTAGTCTCTCCTTTGGCTTCATTTGTTATGCTGCAGTTTGCTTTGGCCCAGGCTGCCTGTGAAGTTGTATGTATTTACTGTTTTGTATTTGGAAGCCATCCAAATCTATGGGAATGGGTGGCTATAATAATAATAATAAAATTGCACCCTATACAGTTTATTTCCAGACTTTTTCTACAGGATATTTCAAATACCTGAAGAACGAAGAAAAACTAAAGGGAGCCACTGAGGCTTTTAATTCATTGTTCATGCAAAAGCTTTTGTGGCTCTGCTGGGAAGAGAACATATGGCCCAAACCACAGAAAACTATAATGCATGCCTAAATATAATGCAACAGCGGGAATCAAAGAAAAACTCTTATGAATGTCTATGAATGAATAGAAAACTACTACAACTTAGAACAGTGGTTCTCAACCTGTGGGTCGGGACCCCTTTGGGGGTCGAACGACCCTTTCACAGGGGTCGCCTAAGA
>JANHZT010008518.1:63332-78779 GCA_032468215.1 Stegonotus admiraltiensis | reverse complement strand
GGGAAATATAATATTCTGCCTTTTAATATTTCCTAAAATTTGATTCTCTGACTCAAGTGGGTGCTAACTTCCTACATTACTGAGGGAGGGGGAAAGTTATACATACTGAGGAGTTCATTGATGTGCCCTGGCACCACACTGAAGATCCCAGTGTATCCCAGATACACTGAATTACATTAGATCAAGATTGCTACAGACCTAATTTCAATCTATAAAAGAAAATGTATTTCATATTATTTATTGAAAAGGGGCATTTTGGTTAGGCTCCAAAAACATTACTTAATTATCTGCTTGGATTTATTTCATGGATTAAAAATAGC
The DNA here is from genome assembly GCA_032468215.1 of Stegonotus admiraltiensis. Taxonomy (NCBI): domain Eukaryota; kingdom Metazoa; phylum Chordata; class Lepidosauria; order Squamata; family Colubridae; genus Stegonotus; species Stegonotus admiraltiensis. Next base: position 78,459 of record JANHZT010008518.1, on the reverse strand, counting down.
TAAAGTTGCTTTTTATCCATTGGGGCAAGAAGGACTTGACATTATCTTAGGGGTCAGTAGCTAATAGGCTTGAAGCCAAGTATAACCATCTGAGAAGTGCAGCTTGTTCCAGGTTCTCGAAATCTTAAGTGCTGTGGAGGACAACATCTCAAGTAATGCAATTAGATCATTTTAAGAAACTTTGGGATTTTTGGCCAGCTCTGTAAGCAAAATATCTGGCAGAACCATTTTTCAGCTACTGCATAATAAGGGAGCAGGTAAAAATAGATGAGTGACACCTAGTAATTATCTTTTCAAACTGCCTTTGATGTGAATGGGAATGTATTGACCACTTGCAGTAGATTATCCATATTATATGGAAAGATCCAGCTTCTGTGCTACATTTGTGATTCGGCATAATCTAAAGTGTCTTCCAGGGATTGAATCTGAAGTGCTGTGCAGTCCTGGTATATGAGATGAAATACTTGACTCCAAGCTATTTAAGATGCATAGGCTAATACCAACAATTAAGATCAGTAACAGAAGATGTAACCATTCTTTAGGGAATCTTATCTACAGAGGCCACAGAATAGTGGTTTAAAAGAATAGTATTTTAAAAGCCAATATGTTCTTCCCACTCAGAGTTTTATTTTTATAGGTATACAAATGTGAAAAGCCAAGTAATTCTTTCCTGATCTTGAATTTTCAGGATCAGGAAGCTTCAGTCCTTGGTTATTTCAAAGGTGTTTTTTTTTAAATACTTCTTAACACTTGCTTTCTCAAGCAAATGTTTCTGATCGTTATCTTCTCTTTCAGATTATGGAAAAAGAACTGCCCAGTGTGCTTATCTCTGGAATAGGCGGTACATCTGGTGTATTAGAAAGCCATGTAGAGTTTCTCAAGAAGCATTTTAATCTCATCACCATGAAGGAATTTCAGAAAAGCAAAGAACTCCATGAAAAGATCAAATCTGTTTTTGTATTTGAGCGTCTTCCAGTCATTGACCAGGAGCTTCTTGAAAGCCTGCCCAATTTAAAGGTGATAGGAAACTCAGGAGTAGGAGTGAATCATTTGAATCTGAAATTAATTGGTAGCTTTGGCGTTAAAGTGACCAATACTCCGCATGCTGTTTCTGATTCTACTGCGGACATTGGGATGGCATTAATGTTAGCATCTGCCAGAAGATTAGTTGAAGGTAAATAATTTTCTTCTGCAGTTGTTCAGCTACTATTGGACTTTCCCTTTAGTTATTTCAAGCCTACCATCTGCTTATTCACATACTTACTTTCAACTAGCTATAATTGTAACACTGAATTATATTGTTGTTTTGGACCTAAACAATGTGAAAAAGTATAAGCAGAATATACTTTGGATGTTTTAAATGTGCATACTAAGCAATACTCTCCCTGCACTATCCTTGGGTCAGCTATGGTCAGCAGATCGGATTTGGGTCCCAAAACCATCTTGAAAGAAGTTAGAATGTCAAGTTGTTCCCTGTAGAAAACTTTTGTTAGAAAACATCAGGAAATAGCTTCAAATTCCTTTTTCAGTATGTGGTATGACAAACTGTGACGGTTTTATTAGTAGGCTCCCAAAATCGAGAAACAGAACAACATCTTTCTGAATAAGCATTTTTAGAAAGTTTTTAAGCATCTTTAGAAAGTCACTCAATTATTTGACAACTATTTGTTGAGCTCAATTCCTTACAAAGAAAAGTTTAAGAAATATTAAACAATAACATATATTGAAAACTTTGTTATCTCTACTAGTAATCTTTGGTAAGTAAGAAAGAATTAGAACTGTAAAAAAGCAACAAATGCTTTGTAAAATTGATAACATAATACTCATGATCCCATCACATGATTTTTAGAGATATTTAACTCCTGCCACTTAGAATACTTTAATTTAATGTGATTCAACCTGAAGCCTTCCAGGCTATACCTATATTCCACCCTGTGTGAGAATTCCTTCCCCAGAAAGTCAATGGAGAAACTGGCAGGGAAAATTGCAAATGGCTGTCACTTGCTGAGAGGACTCCCTTTTGTCTCTGGGGGCTGGCTGAAAGAGCTGCCTGCTGAGGGGAACTGAACTCCTTTGGTAGGGTGGAGGAATGAAGCTCAGCTCCTGAAAGTCTGAGTTCTATTCATGCACCTTGCTAAAGGTGTTCCCTTCGAGGTGCGAAGGGGAGCTGAAGTCCTGCAGTGGGGTGGAGAAACAGAGTTCAGATCTTGAAGATATGGACTTTTTTTCCTGCATTCCATCAAAGGTTCCCCACTTCCATGGACAGTGGGGAACTTTCAGCTCCTGAGTGGAGAGACAGTGTGAAAAGGAAAGAACATGGGGAGCCTTTGGGTTGGCAGAGGCCCATTGCTGGCCATCCACAAGTATTTCTCCTTCAGGGGCTGAAAATCCTACTTGGATTTCCACAGAAAGGATTTTTGCCACCTAAACAGAGCCTCCCAGAGTCTCCTTCAACCCACAAGTGACATCCCGCACTCCTTACCTGGGATTCAATCCACTTAAATACCCACACAATTGCTTAATTACCACAACCATGAATGCAGGGATTGCAGTTGTTGAGCGAAGCAGTCATGTGGGAAGTCACCAGACATCTCACTTAACAAACACTGCTCAGTAACCAAGATTCTGGTCCCAATTGTGGTTGTTAAACTAGGGCTACCTGTAGTGGAAGAAAATGATAGGAAAGAAATATTCACTCTGGAAAGTATTATGTGAATCTTATACTAAAGGATAACATAATTGTTTCAACCCTCTATGTACTTTTTTTTCCTTAATGCTATTAAGATTGGGAGATTATAAAGATTGTTAAATAAATTTAAAAACAAGTTGAGATTAAGCAATTGCATTGTTGTATTTTTGTCTAACATGCATGATTTATTCTCTGGTTTATTTTTTTTCTGTAACAATGTTCTGCAGTAGTTAATTAGGTAAATATCAACATGTAATATAAATCAAAATATTTCTGAACATTCATCAAGGACTTGCCCCTTAACACCACAAGACAAATTAGATCTATTTGTCAGGTTTTTTCTGCAGAAATTATATACTTGGAAAACAGAAAGAGGAGGGATTTCCTCTTTGGCCAAAATCCAGGGAGATGGATAAATCCCAAATAAGCAGATAATAAATCTAACCACTGCTGCTTATGGCCTTAGGAAAGAACTAGGAAGCCAAAAGAGAGAAAGGGAAGAATGATGTTATCCCACTAGAACAGCTATCCCGCTTAATATTGTTTTACTCAATTTCTATTTTTGTGTTGTAGGTTGTTATCTGGCAACATCTCCAGATACTACACATTTTGCTGTTAATTGGCTAGGAGTAGAAGTCAGCAGGGCCACTCTTGGTATCATTGGAATGGGCAACATTGGTTATAAAGTAGCCAAGAGGGCAAAGGCTTTTGACATGAAGATTCTCTATCACAATAGGAACCAGAGGTACATGTATTTTGAGACATATACTATAGATGTGATATGATATGGTATGGTATGATTGATATGAGGCAGGGCAGGGCAGGGCAGGCAGGATAGGATATATTCTATATTTTGGGATTTAAGTTTGAAACGCATTTAGTAGCCTTTAAAAATATTTTCTAACTGCCCTTTAGCAGTGATCTTTGGCCAAAGCACCAGACTAGAACTGAAAGTATGAATGCTATATACCAGGGGTGTCAAACTCCATTTCATTGAGAACCGCATTAGGGCTGTGTTTGACCTTGGGGGGCCAGGGTGGGCATCACCAGCATGATGACACTTGTGTCGGGGGGCACCTGTGGTGGTCCGAATGCTCTGCCAGCGAAAACAGGCTCCCAAGCTCCGTTTTTGGCTGTGACGACCTCCTGCAACCCTCTGCCAATGAAAACAGAGCTCAGGATGGCTGCATGCAGCCCTTGCGAGCTCCGTTTTTGGCTGCGATGGCTTCCTGCAACCCTCTGCCAGCGAAAACGGAGCTTGGGAGGGCCACATGTGGCCCTTGCGAGCTCTGTTTTCGCTGGCAGAGGGCCAGTTCTTTGCTAGTTCCAGGGAGGCCCCACATGCCAGATCTAAGCACCCTGTGGGCTGGATCTGGCCCCCGGGCCTTGAGTTTGACACCCTTGCTACATACAGTATGTTTGCAGGAACTTGGCCCAATGAAGCATATATTTACTTAGTGTTGTTACAATGGCAATAGAAATGCATAAACATTCAGGCAAATTAAATCCACAGGTTATTAAGCTATTGGTTTGTGACTAATTGTGGACATTCCATTCCTCTGAATACAAATTAATAAAGAAGTGAGCTCTGTTGCCAAGTTCACTTTAGATCTGGCCTGAAGAAATTTGGAGCATGGCTTCTGAGATATCAGCACATATTCCTCATCTCACATGGCTTTACCCAGATGTCATTTCACCAATAAATAGCAATCATGAAATTCTAAATTCAATAATCCCAAACTATTTTAGTTTTATATCTGTTTCTGGCAAGAATGTTCTCTAGGAGCAAATTTAAGATCTAATTCATCATGAGGTTGATAATAAAAAAGAGATTAGATATATAAATAATGCTGTATGCAAAGACATGCTTTCTTCAAATCTATATTTCATAAAAATCATGGAGAATAAACTACATGTGTGAACTTTGAGTTGTTACTAACAACAAGCAGATTTAATAAATACTCTGCAGCAGTTATTTTTGGAACAACAAAAAGTTTGTTATGCAAGGCAAGAAGAACCACAGATACTGCCATAGGTTGCACTGAATAGGAAGAAAAGTGTGGGGTCCTGCCTTTAGACCTAATATAGCAAGCTCCCCATGACTCTAAAATATTTCTTATTTATGCTGTTCAGTGATTAGCCTCCAAAACAACTCCACTATGAGAAACACTTTTAAAAGTTTCTTTTCACATTTATTTATTCCAGAAAAGAGGAAGAAGAACAAGAGGTTGGTGCCGTGTATTGTAAAAACATTGATGACTTGCTTCGACAGTCTGATTTTGTGATGCTGGTTGTAAATTTGACATCAGAGACCCACAATCTCATAGGAAAAAGAGAGCTAGAATTGATGAAACCCACAGCCACACTCATCAATATCTGCAGAGGTAGGATGCAACACTATCCAAATGTACATTTCTGTTGTTTAAACCATTGATGGTTTCAAAAAATCTTCTTGCTGGGTCTGTATTCTGTATTTTGCTTGATTATTTCTTGATAAAATGTCAGTCATGCAAAATATATTTCTGTCATTCCAAAATTCCCTTTCTCTTAGGTGCAGTTGTTGACCAGGATGCATTGGTAGAAGCACTCCAAAATAAGGTTATTAAGGCTGCAGCTCTGGATGTGACCTATCCTGAACCATTGCCAAGGTAAAATAATACAATACTCCTAGAACAGAATACAGGGACAATAAATCCAGCATGAAATAAATAATGATATTGTATAGATTCAGAAGAACATTCTTAATATAGGAACTCCTACATTGGCCCAATTTACTGGCTGTTTATAGTCAGACTAGTACAGCCAATTTATCCTTTATCCTTATCATACAGATAAAAAAAATACTTCCAACTTTACACTAAAATTAACAGTAGTCTGCATTGTTTCTATAATCTCATATAATTCTAATCATCAAACCACAACATCAAAATTATATTTCTCTTAGTTTCTCACAAGAATTCCATAAGTGGCTTCATTAACAATTTATCACTGTCTCCTAAAATAAACCAGATACCTCTTCATTCCATACTCGACCCACTTTCTATAAAGTCACCTCTAAATCTGCAGCTCTTCGCATTAATCAACAAAGATCCATAAAAAAAATAGCAAAAACACCAATAGTTTAAATTTATGCCACCCTTTTCCTTTTAGTTTAGGTAGTGGTGATTGAAATATTAGAAATGAACTGAAGAAGTCTGAGTATAGGTTCCCATTTAATGACTGATCCCAGTAGATGACTTTGGACTCGTTACTTTCCCAACTCAACTAATTTCATAGGGTTTTTGTCATGTGGATAATGTCATGTGAGATGATACACCCAGGTTTGCCTTGAGCTGTCAAAGAAAAAGTGGGATAAAAATGTAATAAATAATCTTAAGTTTTGAGAAGGTGTCTATTTGGCGTACACAAAATGCATTTTAGAGGTTTGGTCTTTAAAAAAGGATCACAGTTGCTTCCAACATTTAATTCTTCAATCATCCCAATGCAGACATTTGTGAGATTGATTCCCTTTCTCTTTGAAATAGCAGGAGTAATTCTAGAGGAAGAGCAATTGAAATAGCAAAGCAGCAAGTAATGGCTGTTTGCAGGTTGTGCCTCTTAGATAGTATAGATACTACTCCACAGAAAGCTTTCTGTAGCAGAAACTGGGCAACAGAAGCTAGTACCCTTTTTTGTTGGTTTGAAGCAGTTGCTTTCCAATTCCAATTTGCCCTGGCTAGGTGACTCTAAATTATCCTGCCCTGCTTTCTCTGCAGAGATCACTTGCTATTGCAGATGAAGAATGTCATCGTAACACCCCACATTGGCACTGCTACAGACCAAGCCCTGCGCATGATGACAGAAGAAGCAGTGGAAAACATCCTGGCAGTTCTCAATGATCTTCCCATTCCTAGTGAAGTGATCTCCAAATGACTTGATGGAGAACATATTAAAAAAATCATGAATTATCAAGAACGGGACATTAACCTCTGAGAATCATGACAGATAGCCAGACAATATATTCCTATCAGTTTCAAAATGTGTGATTCTGATTATTTTTTGTAGTTGAATTAATTATCTAAGCCACCCAGAGTCACTTTGAAACAAAACAGATGGCAAATAAATTTGATCAAATAAATAAATAAAATCTCATTGGAAAAAAGTTTGTTCTGAGGTTTTTGATCCTGGTGGTTGGGTTTCTGATTCCTTCATCCTTTTATCTCTACAAACAGATACACCTCTTTGGAAAGTGAGAACAAATTCAGAAGAGTTAAGGTTTAGGGCTCTGTTGAACATCACATCAAGGTTCAAACGTAAACAAATTTGAATAGTTCCAGCATAGAAATATTATTTGAGATTGGTGTTTTCATGTTTAAAAAGATCTTTCTCCTGCATTCTTAATCTGCAGATAATTGCTGCCGTCTTTTGACAATTACATGAAGAAGAGAGCATAACCCAAATACAACAAATTGCCCATTTGGTTTTCTAGAGAGATTACTTAGAAATGTCAAATGTTATTCACCCACATTTATTGAATAAAACCCAGTTGACTGAGTTCACACAACCCATTAATCCATATACATATGATTAACTAGTTGCTATGGTTCAATTGACACAAAAACAAGCAAAACACAATATTGCCAAACATAATTGTGAATCAAGACATAGTTTTCTGATCTTGACTAGAAAGTGGTGACTGCTGAAGCTTTCAAATTTTTCATGACATTCAGAAGTTGAATCCATTAATGATATATAATTGATTATATAATGGTATTTAAGAACAAATTGTTCTGAACCAGCTTGCTTTTTATGTTTTTTTAATGGAACAAACAAATTTCAAGACATAATTTAGAAATCAAGAAGAGGAACCAAAATATATGTTTGTATTGCTGACAGGAAGAGAGAAATACAATGCACTTTAAACCTTACAAATGCAAATTTGTAAAGATAAGAGCAATCTGTTTACAAAATAAGATAGGTGATTAGACTTGGATAAACACTTCACAGTAAGTATATAAAACTTTAAAGCCCATTGTGACTTATTTTGCAACCAAAGCAAAAGTCCATACCTTTAAATTCCAATTATTCAAAGAAAAATGTACTTTTAGGATGTACTAAAAGGTATGTTTAATTATTGATTATTTTTCTTCTATTTTTAATTTGATTCGTGTAATTTTCCAAAATCAGCAATATAAAACTGCTAATAAAAATGTATTTTCAAATAGGATCAATATTTTCAAACTATTCTGATCTATAAAGAGACTTGAATGATAACTTAGAATACTCATGCAATAATTAGGAAGTAAAAAAAAGTATTTTTGCTCTTTCTTTGTACCTATATAATTTCTTTAACATAATGAAATTAAAATCCAGTAAAGAAATGCATTGTGGTTCTAGCATTTGGTTGTTGTTTTTTAAATGGCATAAGCCCACCAAAGTCAACTACACTTGTACTTTATGAGTAGAAAATTAAGTAGACGCATTCAACCGAAATACAAAGACTGAAATGTGATCAAGACCATAATCCAGCTGCATTTGGTTAAGAGAGAAAAGTTTAACAAATAACTTATTAAGTTACAGCTTGATTCAAAATTCCCCGTTAAACTTTGCCCTTTTCTTATGAAAGATCTCTTTGTTAATAGAAGTGAGAATACTGTAGCTTTAATTATTATGTAGAATCTGGATAATTCAGAATGCACATTGACGTTTGAATTTCAAGAGACTTACAGATTCAGGGGGAAAAAGGCTTTTCTTTTCTTGATATCCTGGTGCTCTACCATTTTTAAATATTTGTTTAAAATAACAGTTGTCTGATTTTTCTATTATTGTATAAGTAATTTCAACTGAAAGGAATACTGTACTCTTGAAGATTAGGATAAATATATATTTTTCTCTTACATTCTGGTTTAAAATAGCTATTTTCTGGTTAAGACAATGCTCCCAAAATAGAAATAACCAATAGAAACATTATGAGAGGCGGTAGCCTTCAATTAAGAATTTCACTAAAGAGAGATACTCCGTTTACATAAATAGGACAATAAAATCTCCAACTAGGATCTCTCTCTTCAAATCCTCATTCACCAGTACAACCTTCCTAGATAAGCTGAGCCAGTCCCCATCTTGAAAGATAAATTGATTGTGAACATAAAACAGAGGTGGAAAACTTTGTATACTCTCTAAATTCCAAAGTCCTTCACTGTTGGCTTCATTGGAACTCTGGCTGGGAGATATTTAAAGATTGTCTTCTCAAACTGTACTTTGAAACAAGTAACAATTCAGAAGCAAGCACAGCTGCATTATTTTGTGCAATGGCTGATACTTTTATTGAGGTAATTTATATTTGTCAAGATGGAAAAAGAGATGGCAAACTTGTGCTTTGAATCAAGTGAAATGGAGAGAGAATTGGGGAGCTTTGAGGGGGGCAAAGGGGGCAATTTTAAGTGCTATATCAGAAGCAGCATAGCAGCATTTTTTTAAAAAACCTGGCATCTTTTGTATGTGTATTTTTGTACAATGTGTTAATTTCAACGAACAAGTAAATGTCTCAGTTTTCACATCCGTAAAAAAAGAACATTAGTTTTAATGGTGATATCTCTCAAAAACTGTTAAAGATTAAAATGTTATTATCAATACCGTTTTCTAAGATCAGTACATTAATAATTGCATATTGTTGTTATAGAAGTATGTGTTATAAAAGTAATATCTATTGGTTTTGTTTAAGTAGATTGTGGAAAAACAGGAGTTACCATATACATTAATAAACGTCATTGGTGGTCCAGGTGGAGTTTATGAAGACCATGTAGAGTTTCTGGAAAAACATCTTAAACTTGTCACCATGCAGGAATATCTGAAAAACAAGCAAGTGCTTAATGAAAAAATCCAAGCAATATTTATGTGGGTCCATAAACCTGAAGTTACCAGGGATCTTCTGGAAGAGCTACATAATTTAAAAGTGATTGCAGTCTCGGGTGTAGGAATAGACCACCTTGATTTAAAACTGATCTTTAGCTTTGGTATAAGAGTAACCAATACACCTTTTGCAGTGTCCAATTCAACAGCTGATATAGGAATGGCTTTGATGCTGGCTTCCGCTAGAAGGATTGTGGAAGGTACAATTTAAGTTTAGTTAACCCAATGACAGTACAATGGGGGAAGGGAGAGATTGAGGGGTCCTTGGTGCTCTCTGAGCGTGGTTGATTTCTTGCAGACATTTCATTACCCCAAGTAGGTAACATCTTCAGTGCACTGATGATGTTACCTAATTTGGGTAATGAAACGTTTGCAAGAAAACAAACTCAGAGAACGTCCACAATCCCTCATTTCAACTCTGAGCAACAAATATTGTCCTTTATTGGTGGGGGCGGGGAGAGACTGTTTAAATCTTTTATGTTCCAACATAATTGGATTCATATTGTTTTTAAAAGACTCCCTTGTAGGTACAATGTAACCAAGTATTTTGCCATTGTCTTTAACCCAGAACATTTAAAATATTCCACTTTAGTCTACAATTCTGAAATGTTCTCATGATTCCCATCCAAGAACTAGCCTCTGCTTAAGGATTATGTTGTGGTCTTTCAAGATACAGCAACCTGCTGAACTTATGAACTATCAGATCAGTGGCCCTCAACCTTTTGGATAAATTCTGTAGAGAGAGGTTTTTCTGCAGACCAGAGTGATCCTGGTTTTGAATATTGCCCACATCCCGTTTTTTTTTCTATTTCCAATCCAGTGTACAGATTTACCCAGACATCTGTCATCATAGTTTTCAAACCCAGCAGAGTTAAATTTGACTCTAGTGACGCCATATGCTGATTTTAATGCCATAATGCAATTCTGGAATATAAAAACATAGAGTGTGTTCTGAACAACCACTTACTAATGCATTCAGCAGAGAATCTCTATGCATTGTAACTAGGATTGTGAAGAAAGATTTCTAGGTTTCCTCCAAGACAGTTGAGCCCTTGCTACAAATACCAGTAGCAGAAAGTGGTGTGGCACCTACCCACTGCTAAGAATCAGTAAGGTCAACATACTTTGCCACAAAAGAGTGAGACCTGCGCTATTGAGTATTGACTGATTTCATACTACCATAATCCATTTCCTTTTGGTTTGTTTTTAAACATCTCTAGGTTATCAGATTGCAGTTTCCCCTGACACTAAATATTTTAGTATGGACTGGTTGGGACAAGAAATAACTGGTACAACTCTAGGAATCATTGGAATGGGCCGGATTGGTTACAAGGTGGCCCAAAGAGCTAAAGCTTTTGAGATGAAAATTCTTTATCATAACAGAAACCAAAGGTAACCAGCTCTCAGATTAGATCATAGACACACTAATTTTTTAATCCTTTTTTTAATCTTTCTCTTATGTTCACCATGAATAACTCCATTTGACTCCCGTTGCAGGGATACTTGTATAAAACAGTACTTTTTTCCTAATCTTTCACAAATTTTAAATCTATAAATGAATGTTGCTGGGGAAGGCATGCCTGTATCAGCCAAAGAGACAAGTAGGAGCTAGACCAGGGAATCTCCAAACTTGGCAACTTTATGACTTGTGGACTTCAACTCTCAGAAGGAACTTGGCAACTTAAAGATTTGTGGACTTTCGCATGGCCGGCTGAGGAATTCTAGGAACTGAAGTCCACAAGTCTTAAAGTTGCCAAGTTTGGAAACCCCCTGTGCTAGAGAAACTAGCTTCATTTTCACTATACTTGCCAGTGAAACAATATATATTGTACATATATCAAGATTTGTGTTGGGAGAAGATAGAAAAAAAAGCATTTCAACACTGAATCAGATTAATACAGTATGAACCTAAGTAGTATTGGGGCTGGTATGAGAATGGGAAGAAGACTGCACTGATGAGACAATATTCTTCAAGAATGGTTAGAATAAGGCATCTTTGTAACAGGTTAGAGGCCTTGTGGATGTACCTATATGTTCAGATTGCCTTTGTCACTAGTTCTGTGGAGGTATGAAAGATCAGTGGAAATATTGCTAGCATTAATAATTGGAACTAAATGACTATGTCCTGCAGAAATGAGGCAGATGAACAGGCTGTTGGTGCAGTTTATTGCCAGAAGATGGAAGATTTACTTCCACAAGCTGACTTTGTGATGCTGACTGTGAATCTGACCCCTCAGACATGGAAGTTGATCGGGAGAAAGGAACTAGAACTCATGAAGCCCACTGCCACTCTTATCAACATCTGTAGAGGTAGTATAATGATTTCAAACTCATTATAGCCACATTTTCCTTGAATGTGATGAAATGAAAATCATTTATGACATGAGGGAAAGTAAGGAATTACAAATAAAATTTCTGTCAGGAAAATTTAATTCAACTGCCTCATCTCTCAATTAAAGAGCTTGAGATATTGTAATATTTTCAAATACCTGTACTGGATTAAAATTGTTCTTCCCAGTTCATGCCCCTTCCCATTCTTAGAATTACTGGCCAACATTTCCCTAAATCAGTGGTGGCTTGCTCCTGGTTCTGTCCGGTTCTTGAGAACCGGTAGTAAAAGTGGCGGGAGGCTCCGCCCACCCATCCAGACATCATAATGGACAATCTGCGCATGTGCAGAAGCGTCTGCGCATGTGCAGAAGCGTGCACACACGCTCCCGTTGTAAACTGGTAGTAAAAGTAAGTAGAACCCACCCCTACCCTGAATGCATATCTCCTTACTGCTCTAAGGAAAGTTCTGTTGAAATACTTTGATGGCCATTATAGGTAGTCATGGACTTATGATCACAATTGAGCCCAGAATGTATGCTGCTAAGTGAGAAATTTGTTAAGTGAGTTTTGACCCATTTTACGCTTTTCTTGCCAGATTTGTTAAGTGAATCACAGAAGTTATTAAATGAGTAACATAGTTATTAAGTGATTCTGGCTTTGCTGGTCAGGTGGCAAAAGATGATCATATGACCTTGGGACATTGCAACCGTTATAAATATGAACCAGTTGTCCAAATGTAAACCACATGACCATGGGGATGCTGCAACGGTCATAAGTGGAAAAATGGTCATGTCACTTTTTCAGTGCTGTTGCAACTTCAAATGGTCACTAAACAAACTGTTTTAAGTTGAAGACTACCTATATCCATTTTACATTAGGATTATTTTTCTTGCTACTTATTGCTCTTGGGCTTCTGATCTCCAGAGGTACACCATACATGGGACATGGTGAATAAAGGACTATTTTCAGTTAACAAATCAGCAGAGATACTGATATGTTCGCTTTAATTTGTAAACGTTAGTCATTATCCAAAACACCTCCTTGAAATAATAGTCAACCTGAGAACTACAAATATTAATTAAAGACTCAAACATACACATACAGCAGTAAAGCATTTCCTTTATCATTTTTCTAAAATAAGCACTCTTGTATTCCTTTCCCTTAGGTGGAATTATGCTTGCTTTCATCTTTCCATTCCAAATTTCCTGAAATATCAAATATTTTTTTAAATTCACGCTCCTTAACCATTCTTCTCCTGCCAACAAAACTAATGTTTTGACAGTAAGAAGCTGAGGGCAGCAGCACATTATTCATGTTCTTCACTATAGTATGGAGTTGCTAATCATTTTGGTTGTCCCTTCTCACATTTACAATATTTGTGTGCTATAGTGTGTTAAGCAAAACGGAATTCAATATTTTGATTATGGTTGCTTCGTAGAGTTGTAGGAAGTCATAAAAGGATTTCTCCACTAACCCTCAAATCAAGAACTTTTCTTTTTCTCAACAATTTCAAACTGATTTATTGTTATTTATTAACTGATTAATTCTCGTAACCCCAAATACCTTTTGTGATAAGATTGCATTAGGATAGAACCCCATTCATCCAAAATGCTCCTCATTAAAATATAAGGAATTTCTTTGTTTCCAACATGGCTGTCACCAGAAATGTCAATCTTTTAGTGTGAAAGTGGTATGTCACATCTAACAATGATTTACTGCTCTCATTCAGAGAAATGAGTTTCCCTTTTTAGCTTGGTAAGCAGTATGTCTTGATAGAGCTAGTAAAACCATTGTTCTCTTGTTTGCTTTAAATTCAGGTCAAGTGATTGATCAAGATGCACTTCTGAAGGCCCTCCAAACAAAAACAATTAAGGCTGCAGCTTTGGATGTAACATATCCAGAGCCACTGCCAAGGTAAAAATTTATGCATTTAGAATTAATATGTTAGTGTGAACTTTTGGGATCTGTTTATTCTTTCATTCTTTCATGCTCTAACTCATCTCTGATTCATCTAGACTGCCGGATTATTTAAGATAAGATAGTTGGCCATTGATGCCAAAGAAAACAAATGTTCTCTATTAATCGATAGGGTTATATTTGACTACTTTATTATTGATGTGTGTTGTCGACTCCTAGAGACAACATGGATAGATTTTCTCCGTGAATATTATGTGAAACAGTGAGTTGATTTAAGTTCTCCAAATGTGAAATTAATCTGCAGCATAAATTTTTTAGCCAAGATAAATAGGCAACCATTATGGAGTTAACTCGGCATAAGCTGTTCACTAAGCTTTGAATTCAAAGAATCATAGCGTTGAAAGGAAACACATCTACATATAGGTAATCACGTTCAACCTCCTGCTTAGTGTGAAAATTAATTAATCCAAACCAATTAATATTGTAGGGAAAACAACAAATATACACACAAAGAATGATATTTAGATTTATAAGCATTTAAACATTAGAGTTATAGGTATTTATAGGTTTTAATTTCATTATATGAATGCGTCATTTCTCTAGTTACACTGAGAAGTTAGTTTTAAATGTTCCAAGACAAATGAGATATAGCCCCAGAAGAAAGTCTTACAAATGCTTAGAACACTAGCTTCCCCTTCTGTGGAGCAACTCAAAACAACCTAAAGACCTTAGGAGGACTGATGGGTCTTGCTGGCCACAGGAAAGCATAGGGAACTGAAATGGAAGTAGTAGAGAGTAAAAATTAAATGCTAAAGATCAATTATCTATTTTTATATGATTATGTCTGCCTTGCATTCAGAAGTTCAAGGCAGTGTAGCTTCCTTCCTATTTTTTCCCACAGCCATCATTCTATGGGAAGACTGGGCTAAGAATGACCGGCTCCCCATGGCTCAACTTTTTTCAAGACACACCCAGTTAGTTGGCTAAGCTTGGTCTTAGTAGTTGATTGTACATATAGTATACAAAGCATTGTACCCACCTAAGTGGGTGAACGTGTTGTGAGGATACTAAAAAAGGCTCAACTGATCCAGTCAACTAGCCATGAAAGGATTAGATTTATTCCTGTCCAAATCTATGTTCCCAGTTCTTCACAATCAGTTGTATTGTGGGAACATCTAAACCAGTGGTAGTCAACCTGGTAGCCAACCTGGCCCACCATGAAAGCTGGGCGTTCCAGCTTTCATGGTGGGCGGTAGGGGTTTTGTCCCTACTTTATAAATCACCATTACTGTGGAACCGGTG